>JAEDXX010000411.1:0-55286 GCA_021725515.1 Epicauta chinensis | reverse complement strand
TTTGGTTAATGACAAAACCGGTTACGATCTATAATTTCAATTAAAATCGTCAATGTTCAATTAAGTAGTTTGTCGATTTTTCGCCAAATTACACTCATTTGTGTTGTTAATAATATTCATTGTGTACGTGTATTTGTATGTGTATGTAGATGGTATTGAATTTCGGCAACTCCATCATTGAAAACCACATTGTAACACAACACCCATAACTTATCATCATTGAATCTGTTTGGTCCATTTTACTAACAGAGCATTCATAAACCATCTCTTTGTTATTTATTATATTTCTCATGCTCCTCTATAATACATACACATCTGTATTGTGTTTTGTATGAAATATGGATTTATATACACACACACACATATATAAAATAAGGGGTGCTACAGATTGTAGATAACCATAAACAAGATGTCCGATCTAATTGTGCAGTCGATCAAGATAGTTTTCGTTTTTTTGGTATATTGAACTTTTCAAGATTTAATAGGAAAGTTTCAAAGTGATTGTTTTGAACAAACAAGAAAAGAACCCTTTGTATCAAAGCTCTCTTAGATTTAATAACAATAATAATAACTATTCTTAAACATTAGTCAGTATTATGTTATCTTAGTTAATTGGAAAATGTAATAATGGCAAGCTGCAATTGCAATCGATTTAAATGAAACTGTGATTAATATCTAATTTGAACGCTAATGAGCTGCATGACCTTTGTAAATACGCCAACATATTGCAATGTCTTTTGTTTAAGTTAATTTAAATTCTACTGCAACAATCTTGATAGAAGACTGTATACAATCGTCTCTATTTCTTTAGTGGTGGTTACAAAATATGATTTGAGATGAAATAAGAAAGAGCACTGCAAAATAACAGGGCAAAGACAAACAAGTGCACATCAGACATAAAACTTTCTGAATCCCATTGGTATTACCGTGTGCAGGTTATCCAATAACCAACCTCCCTAGAGTTTAGTTTGCATTGCAGTCGAGCTACAATAGTGGCATAATCTGGTTGTATATGCACTCCACCAACAACTGTACATTTCAACCCTATACACACATCAACTAAATCTATCTCATTCTTTTATTTATTAGATATTTTCGTATCAAACAAAGATAGAATAATATTGTTGTGTTAATCAATTCTAATGGATAATGTAGTATATTGTCCGGTGACCGTATAGACTAGCCAAGCGAGACAATTGAGTCTGAAAAGAAATTTCCTTTTTCAATTTTCATCCCGACGTCAATCTCTTACACTTATTTTCCTCGGCACAGATTTGATTTCATTCTGTATCCCCGGCTCGCTTTTGTTGGCTCGTTATTTACGTTTTCATTGTTTCGATAAATGAGACTGGGGAATATCTAGGTCTTGGAAGCGGATATTTTTGAATTATGTCTAACCCACCCTATAATATTTGAAGAATTTTTCCACTGCTTCAATACGACATTCGCGGCTCATTCTTGCATGTTAATTGTGACTTTTTAAATTTCTTCCAATTTCAACGACACTAACAGAGAAGGGTCATGATTTGACGAGTTGAAAATGCAAACATTAACAAAAAAAAAAACACTAGTCAACGAATTAATAATTGTTGCAGTTACACAATCGAATGATGATGATTGATCCATTCCCAAGCGGCGAAGGCTTCAATGACAGCGTGCCGGAAAAAAAAGGATGAGATACTCGATGTATATATTTGCAATAGTTGGGGCGCGCTGATCGTTCTCGTGTGGGGCTATCGTGTTTGGGGAGATCCGGAGACAATTTTCCGGTTGGAAGAGCGTCCCGTGGGGGAAATTACAATATTTATGATGTCATTTGGATCGTCGATCGTTGCTTTGTCAAAATTCAGGCCTCGTTGCGGCCATTGTCAGTAACGCTTTAAACTACATCAATAATGTATCGGAGCAATTAGAGGCTCATTCAATCTAAATATACAGTCAAAGTTGGATGGAGAGAGAGAGCGACTGAACGGGGTGATCCTATACACTACATAGATCCTTTGGCACGTGCACAATCTTACAGTTAAACGTTATTATTATATTGTACGGATATTCCGAATTGATGACGGTGCTTCTAACTATTACGACTTTATAATGAACTTAAATTCTCTGTTCAAATTATACTGAACAGAAAACAGAAACTATAGGGTTGTAATAGAGAAATTCGCTCAACATTACTAAAACTGAATTACGTAATTTATTCCTCTTCAGCGGATCCACAACGGGAATTTATACGAAACAGAAAATTGAACTTACTAATCACTTTTCAAAGATTAACAAATAAAAATTAAAGCATAACAAAAAAAATTGACATATCGGGGTGATGAGGGTGCAATTTGTGCTGTTTAGATAGACGCAACTGATGGCGCCAAGAATCCATCAATGTTTTGAAGTTAACAAAATGAACAAGACACGGGTGTCTTGTATCACATACATACACACATGTATATGCACGGATACGTTCCGGACGTCGTTTACATCCTCTAAGCTGTTGTTGTCGACGTCGGCAGCGTCCTTCTCCTTGTCGCCTCTTCATTAGTATAGTTTTGACAACTTTATTTTCGGAACGTTGTAAATGTGATGTCTATTAAAGACACGTTAATTGCTTTGTGATGAGTTGCTGCTGTTTTCTTTCACGTCTTTTGTCCTATTCGTAAATCTTCTAAAATTGCAATTATTGATTTTAATAGTTTTTCTTTCGTGAAATCGGAAAAAAGTCAACACGAATGTTGTGAAGGCTTTTGTAGTAAAGTTTTACTAAATTGTCCGGTAATATTGATAAACGAATTTGAAAGAGGAAATGATCATTATTTACGGATGTGTATGTATTTATTATGTCGTTAGACAAAAACAAACATCTAAATTAATATTGCAATTAAATACCAATTTGGACAGATATGACGACTTGAATTTTAGGCATTGATAATAAAATGCGTCTATATATTATGGCCTTCAGAAGAATATGTTATTATTATTATTATTACTTATTTATTATTATTGCGAAAGTGTTAGTATCCCTCAGGGTAAGTTTCGATGCAACTGTTAATTATCAGAAAATGTTTCATCCTCTTATAATGCCCTATTCCAGGTCGTTAAGGATGAAATTTGTAGAAGAAAAGACAAAGTTGTTTTACAACTGGTGGCTCAGGTAATTCGCAGCATTTTCGGAATAAAATTCTTTTCCCATTGAAACATTGTTCAAACTGCCGGAAAGCTGGTTGTCAGTGCGCACTCGGTCTGGTAAGTATGGAGGGTGATGAAGAAGTTCCATGCAGTTATCATGCAGTATGACAAGAGTCGATCTGTTGACCATTCTGGGTTATTTTTCATAAGTTTTTACATACCTTATTTCGTTCAGTTGGTTGAAGTTTATTTCTACTGCGAACGATGAAGCGGATTTCATAAAACCATAATGGATGTCACCTGGATTTTATCAACAAACACTCATCCCCAGCTTTTTGGAGTGTGATTTGATGATTCATTCTCATCCAACAACTGTGCTCGCTGCATGTAATGCCGTCGTTTCAGATATAATTTTATGCTTCATAACAGTAGAAATTTCTGCAAAAAAGCTTCCAATATACTTTTAAGCGTCAAATAATTTGTCAGATATGGCAATATTAGATGATTTCGAAAAGGACCCTTAGTAACTTTTTAGACTCTGCAGCATTTGTATGAAAAATGGGCAAAGGCTAAATATTTTGAAATTCTAATAAAGTACCTAAGTTCTGAATTTTATAGCTAAATTGTTTGTGTTAAAAATTATAACAGTAGAGTAGGTAAGTCAAATTTTTTATCGATGCTTGGAATTATTGATATATAATTTTAACAAAGAATATTACACTAATAGAAAATATAGAATTAAATCGCTTTGACTCGGAAACAATCAGTGGTCAGAGCATGTGTCCAAATTTTCTGTTGTTCTGTTACTCTTTTAATGAAAATTCATTTCTAATTGAAAATTTGGACAGATGCGTTTCCGGGCCAATATGTTTCTTAAAATAATAATGGGTTTTAATGAAGTCATCAGACTTTGAAATCAAGACAGAATTATATTGTTTCTGATCATTTAGGAAGTCCTCGCGAAGGCCTGGACTTTCCTAATATTAACAGACAATATGTTCTTTCATTCTTACACTCCAGCTGTGATAGTCCAAATGGGTAATTGAAGTTTCTGGTGCTTTTGATTGACGATTTTTTTTTGCTGTTTCTCAAGGAACAATCTTGCTCAAAAAGCTGCTACTTTAAATAAAAAGATTCTTCGGCACATGTAGAAGGCAATACGAAAAAGCGGTTGCATGTTTCTGTTAAATTTATGAACACAATTCATAAATGCTTTGCCTTCCAACAAGCAAAACTGATCAGTTTTTGATAAAGAAGTGTTTCTTTCGTCAAAGAGACCTCATTCAAAAATCATACAAATTGTTTTGAGCATTTTGGAAGAGCTATATTAGTTGAGATCTTTGTAGCTTTCTTTTTCAATATTTTCGAATATAAATTTCAGGAGGTTGTCAAAATGATAGTACAGTTAAGAAAAGTGTATGGTCGATACTTGATGATTATTAGAGTATCGGTTGATGATGTATTTTATCGTTGCCGGAAATTAAATCAATCTGAGAAGTTATCAGAAAGTAGGGCTTCACACGAGAGCGAGACTTTTCTCGTCTCGTCTCGATTTTGTCTCGAACAAGTGAGACAAGACGAGACGAGATAGTCTTGAAAATATTTTAGGTGATACCGAGACCGTATATGGAGAGATTCGAGAGTCTCCTTTCTGGTCTCGTTGGACTTTTGTTCATAAATCTTTAACCAGACAAAATTAGAAGTACCTAATATACAATAAATTAGCTTTCGATTAAAAGTAATAAAATGTTATCTGTTAAATTGAAATGCTTATTAGAACAAATACTGTAACATCTAAGACGAATTTTTATTTTGTATTCTCTTTTGTAAAATGATTTAAAATAATTTTTTTTTAAAAATATTTATGCATTTATTAATTACAAAAATTATATTACCTTATTGCATGGAATGTCTTACAATTAGAATTAAGTTCTTATAACAACGATACAAGACAAGACGAGACAAGACAACCGGTAACAATACTAGAACGATACTGAAACGAGACCTATTGTTATCAAAATTAACGAGACCGAGACGAGATTTTTTAAAGTCTCGCCCTATCTCGTCTCATGTGAAGCCCTATCAGAAAGGTACTAAACAAGTTGCCAATAATTCTCCAGAAAACAAAAGTAACAAAACAAATTGTGTCGTATAAGAAAGCCAAAATAAAAGAAAAGCGGGGATCCAGGGCTGAATTTGTACATTTGCTTCCTTCATGCTTTTTCAGGAAATCTGACTAGGTGAAAATTAGTTAGTATGAACGAAAATCGTAAGATTACGTAGTTTTCTCCCACATAAGATGGTTTTTCTGTGCTATAAACCCTGCTTCTTCTAAACAGCTTAGTCTTATGTGGGCAAATTTTGTTTAGGAGCCATAAAGTATTAAATCTTCATTGTACTTAGAAACTGTGCCAATGGTTTGATGCAACGTAAATATTTTATACGAAGATAGAAAAAAGGTCCGTACTTCTTAATAAATACTAGAATTATACTAAGCTAGTGCCTTTTGTCTCGCAAATAATATGTTCCGTATTGAAATCATCTTACAAATAAGACTAGGGTGATTTTTTTAATAAACGATTTATATTCTAATTTGTAAACAAATTTCAAATAATGTAGCACACCCTTAACACTATTCAATATTCCATTGATTTACGTTTATACATACAAGATTGTGTTTATAGATAGAGGTAGATCGTGATTACAATGATGAAAAGGCGTGTGTTAGTCGTGATAACATGACGATGATGGTGGTTGATGATGATGATGATGGTGATGATGACGGCTTTTGGAGACTACCACTTTATCCATCATCTCCAGTTAGGTATGTGCCACAGGATGGCAATATTCGGAACATTGTCGCATACGAAACTGACACAAGTAAACACCCACTGAACACAACATCCCCACTATCTATTCATTGATTGGTTGTAAAGTAACCAAGTAACCGTGAAGCCAGCCCCAACCAATGGTCGACCCCATCAATGGGCCGGCAGCCGTGCAACATAACAATTCTGAATGTCAGTCGTATCTCGCGAGTTCCGTGCACAGCTGGCTAAGGTTGTTATCGTTCCACCTGGACAATAGTAGTAGATAGTAAGAATCTTGGACAACACCAAGTGTTTGTGTGATAATATAATTGTGATTCTTGGAAAGTCGAAAATAAAATTATGTAGATAAAATATGGTTGTAATTAGCGCGTAAATTTAATTAAAAAAAAAACAATTGGACAATGTTTTATTGATTATTTGTTTTTATCTTGTGAAAGAATATCACGCTGGCCACGCATATGGCGCTGGGGTTGAGCTCCGGCCTATGTTCCGGTAGCTCTGGTCCAGGCTCCGGGGGCCATTCAGATACGTCCTCATCACCTGGAATTAGTGTACCAATACCGGTAGCACCGGCACCATTATTACCAAATCCGATGTTTGCCTTGCCGACGCTCAACTTCACCGTCAGTCAAGTGGCAGCGGTATGTGAAACATTAGAAGAAAGCGGTGATATTGAACGATTAGCAAGATTTCTATGGTCGTTACCAGTTGCACATCCAAATATTAGTGAATTAAATAAGAATGAGGCCGTCCTTAGAGCTCGGGCTATCGTTTCATTTCACAGTGGCAATTTTCGTGAACTCTATACAATACTTGAATCGCACAAATTTACAAAAAGTTCACACGGTAAATTACAGGCAATGTGGTTAGAGGCACATTATCAAGAAGCTGAAAAATTACGTGGCCGTGCATTAGGTCCAGTTGATAAATATCGTGTACGAAAAAAATTCCCATTACCAAGAACAATATGGGATGGTGAACAGAAAACGCATTGTTTTAAAGAGCGCACAAGAAGTTTATTAAGAGAATGGTATTTACAAGATCCATATCCGAATCCAACAAAAAAACGTGAATTGGCTCAAGCGACGGGCCTAACACCAACACAAGTTGGTAACTGGTTCAAAAACCGGAGGCAGAGAGATCGGGCGGCTGCCGCTAAAAACAGGTTAGTTTTTATTTATTACTCTTGACAAATAAGCGGACGGAGGCGGTAGCGTGATAATTAATACGCCGATTTAAGTCGTAAATCTTCCAACAAGACATACCATACAGAACGTAAACCGATAGGTATAGGTACATATACAGATTTAAAAGATCAATAACGTTGATAGTTGCGGACGTACGTAACACGATCAGTTGAATAAGAACGTATAAGCAATTTCAAATCTAAGCGTCAAAACAAAAAGAAAAAAAAACAGGAAATTGTATCAAAATTTTGAAATCCGTTTGTCGACAATGAAATTCCGGTAGTCGGATTCAATAGGCCATACATCAAATACGTATAGGTTGTAATTATAACATACCGATCCGGCGGTTATTACCGACATGTTTTACAAAAGGCGAAAAATTGTTAATAATTTGTAGCTACCGTATAGCCGGGCCTTTTCTACTCTTTATTCAAGGTTTTAATCCTTTTTTTTCCATCTCTTGCCACAATAATCAACATTAACTATGTAATTTTAATTTTATATAATTCACGCTAATCAATCAATCTTGTATTATTAAATAACTATTCATTAATGTGATAATGGTAAATTATTATCTATTTGATGGGAATTGAACAAAAACGAAACACATCAATACATGTATATAAGTGTAGAGAGTACACGGTTTGTTTTCGGAATCAATTAAGCTTAAAAAAAAGGAATACAAAAAACACCAAGGGGAAAACATTGATGGCTCATTGAGTTTATGCGATTGGAAAAACCCGTACTTCGTACACTTTAATCCTCTATTGTTGAAAAGCATATAACAAAGACAGTCTTCTTTTTGACTGACAACCAATAGATCCTTGTATTTTTCAAATATTCGACGAGTTTCCGGTTTAAACGTACACAATTAATTCCAACAATTATTTATGCATTTGCATATCTCAATTAACATTAGACTGGATTTAGGTAGTCTGTCAACATTCCAACAATTCAAAGCGGGTCAAAATCGGACTAAACTCATACGAATCCAGTCGTATAAAATCTGATAAACATGCCTTAAATATAGACTTGATTCTTTGAATTTATTTTAATACTGCAATTAAATTATATTTGGGAAAGGTAAAAAAAGCTGGGACTAAAAGATTATTAACTGATAGCAGCGTTTTCATTGGGCAAGTAGGTTAACAACAACTTTTTTAAATACCTTATGTCCTTTAAAAAAGTGATCAGGCTAACAAAATTTTGGGCTGATTTAAGATAAGTTTAAGTTCAGTTGTGGATTCAGGAAGAATTACAAAATACACTAAATACTGAGTAACATCGAATAGTTTCTGATATATCAAATAATCGAATAGTCCAGTTTATCTGTAGTCCTTAATTCAATACAGAAAATATTTGAAATTGCTCAATTTCAGGCGAGCTTAATTTTAAGTTGATGCTCCGAAGGGGATATTGAACCGGCCTTAGACAGTTTTACGTGTACGAACCTTTAACCGTTCAATTATTGGAAAGTAAGGCAGTCTTAACTGCCAATAGTTTCTTACATCTCAAAAATTTCCCTCATTTCCGGTATGAAAGTACAATTGCAACAATTATTTGTGCATTTGTAAATCCCAATTATCACCAGATTGGATTAAGATAATTTAACAAAAATAACTATAATTTCCTGTTTATTTTTGAGATTAACAAATGGCAGTTTTGAAATTAAATTCGAATAGAAAGTTTTTTTTTTTTGGAAACCATTCGAAATGTCAAATACAATTGAAAAACAAACAAAAAACCAACCACTATGGACCCAAGTATCATTATTCGATGTTTTCAATAAACAAGCTCTTTACTTGTTCAGTTTATTGTTTGTACAAGCATCAAAAGTCTATTGCTAGTCCACTAATCAGCAGAACAACACACTTGGAAAAAAAAAGATAAAATAAGACCAATACAAATATAAATTTGGGGTCAAAATTTGCGTCGAATGCAACGTTTCATCTTTATAGGAAAAATAGAAAATCGAAATCAAATCAACAATCTTGTGAGAGAGGGGTGGTGGTACTATACTATATGATGTGCAATAAGTTCATATACGTACACATAGGGAAAACAACCCCAACTTAATCGTAGTAATCGTATATTGTGGAGGTTGTTGCTACAAAGCGACTGTACAATATAGAAATCATAAGAGGGACAAGAATCGTATTTAGGTTGATACAATTTGTCTCGCTAACAAATTGCCACAGGGCAACAATTCTCAATACACACTGGATATATTGATAAGAACGTTAATGTAGCAATGCAATTTTTGCAGTGATTTTCGGCGGAAATTGTGCATAACATCTAGCTATTCAGAATGGGTTAGTGTTTAGACGGTGACATAATAATATTTTATATACATATATGAGACAAATAAATAACAAATTTCTATACAATTCCATTAATCGACTGTCATATTCTTGATAAATGAGCCAAACAGGTAATTTTTCAGAAATTATCAATTCAATATAACAATAGATTAACCGAAAATAAATAAATAATAAAAATAAATTACAAAGGTATTTTATAGAGAGATAAATAGTATTTTATCTCTAATCAATCAATCGTAAATTGTATTTGTATGGCAAATATCAATGGTATGTTACCATAGCAGTGATCCAACTACCGTCGACCTTTTTGTACGAGTTATACACCACATTCTGTCTACTGTTGGTCGGTATTAATGGCAAATAGACATCATTGAAGAATATTGATGATTAAATATTGGAGATTGTTTAATTTTTAAATTCACAAATTCAATATCTTTCTTATTCCTTTGTTCTGTTTGTTTGATTGTAAATGTCTCGTATTTGAATTGTTCTTTTTTGAATTTTTTGTATTAAACGTATGTAGATACCTGCATGTGCATAATTATTAATCGAACTACTACTTGCTGGTACAATAAATAATAATTGATATTATTAAGTTTGGAGTTTGATGCTATAAAATTTTATTAGCTACTTTAATCGACAAGTTTCATAATGGTCACGATAATTAATTTGCAAACGATTTTCTTCATTTATTGCTCATAAAATTGAATGACAGTCAAAATATAATGCTGATTGTGTTATATATTACATATATTTAAGTAATAATTGTTTTGATATTAATTATGAGCAAAATCGATTTCAAGACTCATTCTCAATAGTAAAGCTACGGATTAGCCAATTGGATTTTAGACGTCTTCTGTCTTTACTATAATGACTCATTATTTATGCAGTTACATATTACGTTATAGGCTTATAACTATTTCTGGCATCCTTGAGTTTAGGTAAGCAACTCCCATTTTTTAATATAAATGCGCCGATAAGGAACAGAAGAAAGCTTTCTTGTTTAAGAACTCTTATAATTGATGGATTATTATTGGGGTTTAGTTTGGTTTGTCAAAAATGTAATGTGTTCTGTAGGAAGAGATCCCAAAGATGCTTAGTATTTCAATTGTGTAAAAGCAGGGGCGAGCCAACCTACTCGAACGCCTGGGCGCAAAGTTCCCATTGCCGCCCCTTTGGATATAACCATTACAAATCAAAATATTTGGTAGAAAAAAACCAATGATTCTGAGCTACAACCTAAATTAATTTTTAGATAATCTTAAGCAGTTTTTCCGAAAGACGAGAAAATTCAATGTCTGCCTCGATTTAAATCAATTTTTGTCTCTTTTTTCCATTGTTTATTAACAGAATTAAATAAAATTTATATTAGTTATAGTGGATAGCGTACTTACTTGTATGGATTCCCTTTTCCGACACTTGCATTTATTTCTCAGGATAAACAATAATCTTTTTCACACTTTTTGTTTATCAAGTTTTCTGGAAAATAACTGTGAATTTGGAAAAAATGCCATAAAGACTTTCAGCATAGTATCGTCTATAATTCGCATAAGTTTCATTCGATTGTACCAACAGATAGAGGAGAAAGACTAAAAAAAATCCATTTAAATTAAACTTTCGCGTCTCACGAGAAAACTAAATAAGCTCACCAATAAATTGTCTTTTGAAGTTAAAGCCTATTGCTATTAAAAACGAATATAGAAGATTTTTTTTCTTAAAAATTTCAATCCTTTGTAAAAAAAATGAAAAGTCAACCGTGCACAACTCAACATCAGTACATTTTACATAATTGAGGTAGAGCCTTAAGAAACTTACGGTGTATCGGGCCTTAAAAACACATATAGTTCGGATGTTCTCATATATAACACTGCATATAATGTGCTTTGTCTTACATATTGACAAAATAAGATACTTTTTTGATTAAAACACATGTTTTTTGGACTTTTATACAATATTAAATAAAATAAATAAAAGTCCAAAAACATGTGAGTTAATCAAACTACAACATTCTCTAAAAACTTTAAACAAATGTAAGAATTTTTCTTCTCAAATTAAATATCAAAATTCCAACAATGCAACCAAATTTGCCGCCCCCCGTGTTCTGCGCCCGGGTGCAATGCACCCCTTGCACCCTCGGGTGGCGCGCCGCAGTGTAAAAGAGCCGCCAAAGCACTGCAAAATTTGTTGCTTTTTTCACGAAGGCACATCAATTAATGTGCTCACTGCAAAATAATTGATTTCTCAAAAACGTTTTGCTTAGGTATACGAAATAACGTTTAGTGGCGGATTCAAGTCCGATGGTGCCCAAGGCTCTAAACGTGATCGGTAATCAAGATCACACACTAAGAGCTGTACATGTTCTTATAACCTTCAAATATGAAGAGGATCTCGTGCCTTAAAGGTTTCGCAGCTTATTAGAAAACAGGAATAATTCAACCTAATTGTTCCGTACAGAAAATTGACTCACAGAATCGACCAAAAATAGACTGCCTGTTTGACCAAAATCATTGTGTAAAGCTAGTATTCCGTCCCCCCCTCGATTGTGCCGCCCTAGGCCCAGTCTAATCCTAAATCCACTGTTCCGTTCAGCTTATTTAATTCTCCCCAGAAAACACATGTCGCATTTGCCTAATTTTCCAGGTATTTCCAGTAGTTATAGCATAAAATATTTGCATTCAAATTGCACGATTTTAATTGAACATAATTTTCAGTATTACACGGTTTTAATTTACATCGTATTTTGTACAACGTGACTAACTTTAATCAAAGAATGGAAAAGAAAAGATTTTATAAATAATTAGTAGAAATACTTGTGCTTATTAGAAGCAATAATACATTATTACATTATTACTTGCATGCTGAAGAAATTTGTGAAGCGTTTTCTTCAGTTTTCTGTAGAGTAAAATTCAGAATTTGCTGACAAAAAGAACATATCTGTGTAAATTGAGCTGAATCATATTTTTGATTAGATAAAATAATTATATTATACCGTTAATCTTAAATAATCGTTTTTAATTATCTCAATCATTAATAATAATTAATGATAATGATTGATAACAGTATGAGTAAGCGAACATTTTTCTACATGATCTCGATGCGTGAATACATTATTTTAGTTTGTTTTTTTTTGTACTATGTATACACACTTGAGAAAACCGCTAATCAGCTAAACTGCCGGTGTATCTAATTAAAGAATTATTAAAAATTAAAATTCATTATAATATATATTTTGATTTATAGATTCCAGCATACGACAAGACATTAAGTGGATGTCAAACAGAACAAATTGAAATTCAAATGAGAACCGGCGCTCAGTTGTGAATTGTCAGTTTCGCAACAAAAATTTTGCATTAGCGACTCTTTTATATAGTCGTTCTAATACACAAGCGATGGCTTGCCAGACGAATTTTCTAACTACCTGGTCAATTATTAACGTTGAAACGTAAATGTGTTGTAGATAAATCTTTGCAAAATTGCATCTTTTTACACCTGCCATTTCTGAGTGTATCCCAACAAATGACGAAGTACTCTAGACATTCGTACCACTATTTGGGCCACTTTCTGACTGTGACTCGAGAAATATGGTCTTGAAAAGTACTGGGCTTTTCATGACATCTCAACAATTACGTGTATATCTTATAGGAATATTCTTGAAATAATAAAATAGAATGTGATCGTTTACCGTATAGGGTGTCTTTGTCTCGTCAGAATAAACGAAATAAAAAAAAACTACGAGTAAATACACTTATATGTAGAGTTGTTTAGAGAGGCATTTTGATATAGTGGATGACTAAGGGGATGTTTAGTAAAACAATTTAAAATTAAATACGTTTACATAAAAACAAAGATATAAAATGGATTGTTGTCACAGTCTATAAATTATAGAAGGATGGGGGCTGATGTATTTAGTACATTGGAACACACTTTACACCCTATAAGTACTGTACTTTATTAATAAATTGGAACGTGACGCTTTCAGGCGACAAATTGAATTAGAACAGAACACCAACGAGAATAATTCAGTTTGGTTTTTTGGGTGTTATACTATACACTACTATTTTGACGTATTGTTGTTTTCTTGGTGTGTAGGTTTGAACACGAATTATTGGTAATTTTAATTAATATAACTGTTGCACAAGTGTTAATAACACTATATCGCCATTTGTTGTTGTTTGTAGGTAGATAGGTTTATTGAATCACGGTGGCCTCTATGTTTAATGATGCTGAAAGATGTTACCCGTCTGCGACCAACTTGAAATAAGAGACTTGGCCACTCGGATTTCAGATTCTCTCCGTTCTTTATTCTTGTTGTTTTCTTTTTTTAATTATATGCCTCTTTAAACAAATTTAAGGTATTCTACTTGTTGGTGTGTTGTGTAAAGGATTGATTTCATTAGTATCAGATATAGCCAAAATCCAGGTGGCCGTCTATTTGTTTCTTTCCTTTTTTTTTTGTCGGATTTTTTCCCGAAATACCGTAATAGATAACATCGATTTTAATTTTGTACTCTTCAATGGGTTTGCAAATTGGATTAATAACGATCGGAATAGACAGAACGTTTAATGTAATTTGAATCTAATCAGTCTGGCTTAAACGATCGATTGGTCGAGCTTAAGCGACGCTTAAAGTAGACTTGCAATTCGTTAGGTGTGTTATTAACTCTACTTGAGATTTGAAGTCTAGAGGAGCAAGGAATGTTTAAACCGTTTTACGAGTTTTTCTGAAACACATATAATTTTCAAATGTTCTCAAAAAAACCTCATCTAATAAATTTCGTAGTTGTTTATCAATAATTAATTAAAAATTGATAACTTACTCAAGAGATTTGTTAAAGTAATAGGAATTATACAAGGCAGTATGTTGAAGGATAGAAGGCGCTTTGTACTTGGAAAATTTCATCAAAAGTGCCACTTTGGAGTTAACTCTTTTATAAACGATTTCTAGGAGAAGTCTCAGGAAACGGCCAAAAATATTTGAATACGTTCTCAACAATACGTTTTCATTTTACTCGTCAAATTAGGAAAATTTTGCCTTTCTATTCAATTCGACTGGCAAATGATCAACGTATTGAATCAATTATTAGTCGATTGCTACTTTTTTAATTACAGGTTTTTTCTTTCTAAAAAAAGTGAGCGATTTCTCTTTATATTGGATACAAAAAACATCTTGAACTGCATTAATGAAAAGGCCCTTCTGTACCTGCCTGTAAATATTTGTTACTACTGGTCTCCTGAAAGTCAGGTAGTCTGAAATAGAATAAATATTGTAGGTATATTTTCTAACTGTATCTATGCGAAATTAATTGATTTGAAAAGATTTTTCAAAACGGGTTATTATATAACAATAAAAGTGATGGCATAATCCTTGAAAATATAAAATATATGTTAAATCAATCAAAAATTCTTTAATAATGTACTTTTATAATTTGTCTTACATGACTTATAAGGTACAATTTATAATTTGGTAAAATAAAAATTATGTCTATTGTAAATAAAAAATGATATAATCGAGAACCTTCAATAATTTAATTGTAAAAATCTAAATTGTAATTAATACGAATAATTAGTAAAATAATTACACACCTGCTGCATGAAAATAATTATTATTGTGCTTGTTATAAAGTCCAGAAGTAATTCATTAAATAAAACTCGATAATTGCATGTAATAATTAGTCTTATGCAGATAGAGTAAGTAGGTATCTAATAGCAATTTTACTGTTAATTATTCAAATATTCTTGTACAACTTTTTTAAATTACAAGGTGGGGCACCAAATCGTTTTTGAAGGGGCATTATTCGCTCACTATAGAAACCAGCGGGCTGTGCTATATGTTGCGTTGCATTCTTTGGCTCATAGCATTCGGCTATGCCCGTTATAATCATCGACACCTTCAGAAGGAAACGCCACATGGTCCCTATCTTTTTTGGAACTAAATGGGGTTACCGTCACTGTATAAGTGACATTCACATGGTGAACACATTTTTTATCCCTGACGGTTTCTTAATCATCCCTTTTCGCGTCCGGGTTGGACCTGACCTGACTTGTCTATCTATGAGCTGAATTGATGTATTTACAAAGACAAGCCTCGTATACTGAGTTAAAAGGGGCAATTCCTCAGCAAAAATGGAGACTAATAGTTTACAACAATGTTTCAAGTCAACATATTAATTAAACCAAAACCATTTACCATAGTTACAGGGCCTCACCTGTATATACTATTTAAATTACGGTATTAGTGCAGAAATTAATAAATTGTCTGTAAATCGTCAACCGGAAATCATGATATGATCATAAAATAGTCTTGAGTATTATATTCGCCTGTCCTGATATCGAGTATATTTCTCTCTTCTACGGATTCGATTCTATTTTCGTTCAATAATAGAACGGTGTCGTATGTATAGTTTTACAGAAAATCCATGCCCAATCTAGCGTCTTGTTAGTCTATTATCTGGTAACATGTAATGATTGTGGAAATTCGTAAAATTTCGTTGTTATCATCAACAAATCGTAAATGTTCGTCGTCTACCAGAATCTTACCATGTCCGTAAAGGTTTGTGTTTCTAATCCGATTGTAGCGGATAGTACAAATTCAATGTCAATCTTGATCTGTACAATCTTAATCTGGGTTGAAAATAACAAGGGTAAGGGTAGTTGGAGTCTAGAGCCAAAATAAAAGGGTATTCGTTCCATTTTCACGTCTCATCTTGTGTTAGAATAACCGTAATGAAATTAGTTAGAGTTCTACAATAAACGTTTATAAATAACAACAGCCTTTGCGATTTCCTAAACAAACTAGGGTGTCCTATACAAACAAACACTGCTAGAGGTCGTTTGATAAATAAGTGTTTTACATTTTCCTGCTACCATTTGAATTTTTAATAATTAATAGAGCTGAGGTAATATATTTTTCTTGTACTACGTTTCTGTTTTAACTATATACATTAATACAACACCCATATCAACTTATCGTGACAACTGGACAAAAGAAACACGCATAAAACAATTCCTGGTCGATGTATATAGTGACCACAGAAACGAGACAAGTGTTTGGTCAAACAAAAACTAACAGTCACAACAAACAGAAATTTTCGATGAAACAAAAGCTTTAGATGAGTTTTGGAATAGATGACAATAACAAAAGCTCTACAATACAGGGAGTCGTGTTGTTATGTAGTTGGTTATGCCTTTTGTTATGGCTCGTTACCTTCAACTCTGTCATATTGTTTTATTGTTGATGTTGTATCTTTATATTGAAAATAGCTAGACCGAAACAAAGTAAATAAATTCATCCGACATTTGAAATGAATGAAATTGATTAGATGATATTCCAACTTTAGCGATGAGAGGCTGAAAAAAAAAATACATACACACAATTTAAACTGAAATTATATCAACAAAGAGCAAATTCAAATTGGCAGACATAATATTGATGTATAAATGACGTTGCGGAGTACAGAAAAAAAACAAATACAAGAAAAACGAAGAATATCGTCTACTACTTATTTAAATTTTCGGCGTGTTTTCCTTTGACATCAAGTCCAGATGTTGCTTTCTTACTTACTAAAGGCACAGATTGTTATTGGAGTGTGATACTAGGAGTGTAGGTCGATTGGAGCGGATCAAAGAAGGCGAGAATTGAAATCTGCAGGGGTTACAGTTCCACTCTGAGGGGCTTCTCTCGCCTGCTTTCTCACTTGATACCGTTTACTGTTCACGACCTGTTTCCTTAGTCCCTGATCGGGTGCGACGCACTTACCCTCCTTCCACCAGACGTTCTCAAACAATCACATCACAAATTTACGCGAAAACAAAAACAAATTAGTAAAATTGGTGAAAATCTTATTTTAATTAGTATTTATAGAGATTTGAAATATTTCCGAATTTTCAACGATTTTTCTGTTGAGTAATTTCGATAATTTTTATACAGAGATCTGATTGTTTGGAACTGCTGATTGGATATAAGCTGCTATTCGCCATGGTGTGCTTTTAGTAAGACACTTCAGACGTCGACGTTAAGCTTTCACCTTTACGTTTAGCTTTGTGAAGTTGTTATTCGTGCAATAATGTTATATTTGTAAATGTAGAAAGCTAACATTCTCTAAATATTGAACTAGTTGAAATTTCGTTTCAAACATTAAAAATTGTAAAAGAAAACATTTTTATTGTTTCTCTATTCAAAGGAATCTAATCAATGAATCAATTTCGTTGCACAAATAGAGCCAAAGAAAAATACACACGCAAAAAAAAACAAATAATTATCAACATCTAATTCTATGTAAGAGAATAGTTTCTATTGTTGTCAATATAACACGATTTCTGTTTGTTTTGCTACTAGAGAAGATTGCTTTTGCGACAATCATGCAAGAAACAATTCACTGTCTTTGTAAATATTGAGTCAGCTTCGGCATTGATGATGATTTTCTGTTATTTGTATCGAATTATATACGTGTTTCTATATTGTCAAAATTGATTTGTTGTGAAGTTTATGTGTTTCCAATTTGAAATCATGGTTTTGACATGTCCACTATGTATGAGTGAGTGTCTGTGTGGATAGATTGTGTTGATCGAGATATAAGGGTCGAAAATTTCCTTTGGTCGACATTTATTGGTCGATACCAAAATTGAATTATTGTGGTCGCCCTTTACAATGATCACTATCGAAAAATTTTTGCCCAAGACACACTATGTACTTCTGTACATTTGTCAAGAATTAAATTTTTCAAGAACTATATGATATAAATCTGATCGGCGTTTTAAAATATTATATTGTACATTCACGGTCCAAAGAGTTACTACATTTCGGTTGGTACACTTGAATCTAGTGATATATCTAGGGATTTCTTACAGTATCTTTCCTGCTAGACTGAGATTACGTACTCTAATTAACGACAAGTCTGTTAAATCTAGTAAATAGTGGTTTCTGAATCTACTATAGAACCCTTTTTTGTATAGTGTCACAACAACAATAGAGTCCACTGATGAATGACCAGGAATGTAGACTTAAAAGTAGTCTTACTGCAGATGCCATTGTTTTCGTATTTTGAAGTCTAAGTTTTGTTGCTGTTTTTATTCTGACCGGTACTCTCCACTTTATGCCACGTTAAGTTTTACAAGCCCAACTTATATCTCACCATTGCTGTCAACACAACGAAAGCAGACAGAATAAAGTTCAGTTGAATTTTTCGGATGAAGGCAAAATTTAGAGAACATTACAAATGTTTCTTAACACTTTATTCTTGATTGGTATAATGAAAATTCTCCAGTTTAAATCGAAAGGCACTTTCTGTTGGAATCGGCCCTGAGGAAGTGGCTTCATTTTGTTATTCCTAAAAAAAACCTCAAATAATCCAAAATTACAAGCTTCCAAAGATTCACTGTTGGAAGGCTGTAAGTTTTAATTCTGCATTTTATAAAGAACATAACGAAGAAAGAAAATCTGTGGTTTTCATTTTAAATATGGCTTGTTTCTGATAATTACTACAAGGGAGGTGTGTCAGTTGTAAAGTGTAAAACTATACTGTTTACAATAAGACTGTGTAATAGTCACGCTCTAACAAATGAAAATAAATAAATTATTGGTGAATCAGTTCAATTTCACAATCAGTAAAATCCCCCGTCCCCCAGTTAAGGTAACCCCTCGAAAACATACCATACCAACATCAGTGAAAAATTAGTTTTTTATTTTTCTTATTGCTTTTCCTATAGTAAATCATTCTCAAGCTGTACACTACAGGAATTGAAACAAAATTCGGAAAAACAGTGGGAAATGACAAATCAGAAGTAGGTCATGATTTAATCTGTTTTATAGAGAGGATGTTCAAATCCTGTTGTCGCAGGATTCAGATTTTGAACAGTTTCACTACTGATACTGTTGCTTCAGTTGCTGTTGTGTAGAAGAATTTTTCAGATAATAGAATGACTAAGTCTATAAAAATGTGCAGAGGGGTCGGCTTTAGTTAAGAGGGGACAAGGGTCTGAGATACCAAAGAAGCATATTTTTGTGATTTTTTTACAGAATACCTTATTTATTAATAGTTTAAAAATTTTTGTAGATATTAAGCATTATTCTAAGAATATTCTGCTACATTTTTATAAAAAAATATTGAAAATTCAGCCAGTGGTAGTCCTGAGAACCCAGTCACCTCAAAAATAGTTTCCATGGGGTATTAGTCAGGATAACTCATGATTGCTTCATCTGACATTAATAATCCAAAGGGATTTCTTTAGTACCTACACAAGTTTATCTTGAATTTGAACGAAGGAATTGACAAAATATTCCTTTTTGAATTTTTGGTGAAGGTGCAATCAAAAAACTCTGATTTTTGCCAAAAATTGCTCTTTTTGATTAATTAAAAAATAAGTTGTAATTGAAACAAAAAAAATTCTTCGTTCAGAAACGAGTATTTAGTATGTAAATGAAGTGTGCAAAGTTTAGGCAAAAGCGGTCCGAAGGTTTTCGAGAAATTTTGACTACCAACTTTAAAAAAAGTTTTTAGAAAAATGCGATTTAAGTTTGACACATGAATAAACTAGGGATGAATAGTTATTTAGTGTACAAGGTGGTAAAGTCATACTTTATCCACGAGCGGAAGCCAAACCCGCGAGTGGATAAAGGGACTTTACCACCGTGTGCAGTACAAGATTTATGACACTTTATGAATAACGGTCAGAGGGACCGAGCGCCCGGAGACTCAATCGTCTATAACTCGGAAAGTTTTGCTCCTAATGACTTCAAATTTTCCGAGAATATTTCTTATACCTGACCTGACCTAACCCTTGTCCCCGTCCGTCAGACCCTTGCATCTTTTCATACTATGCGACTAGTTTTATTAATTTTACAATCTATTTTAGGAAAAAAATTGATTTACTCTATTGCTAGCAAATGTGGCGAAAACATCGATAGATATTTTTCGACTCCTTACACTTTCAGCAACTGCCCGCTTCGATGAAACGATTTAAAGAGCTTTTGAGGCATCTGATAAAATCGTAAATTATATTTATACAATTGGTAACAATAAATTAATTCAGTGACTTTTAAGTCAGTTCACTATAACTATATAGTTTCGCACTATATAGTGCAAAATTTGGTTATTTTGTAACGGTAGTAAGTTCCCAAGATTTATAGCGCTACAATTTGTTCCCAACTCTGCAGTGTTTTCTATTGTGAACTAATTTTATGAAAAAAATCTACTGTACTTTCCTTCATACAGGAGAGTCAAGATTAGTGAATATTGACGGTGCAAAAATTAATTTTAATAAAACAACATTTTGTCTTTCTTCAATTTATTACATTCTAATAAATCGTAATATCATTAATTCATCACGATAATTCTTTCCGTTCTAGTTTGATCGTTAGCAATATTGATCATTAGCGGTATCTGTTCTTATACCATTATTAATGCCATCCAATTCATTATGATTTAAAAAAGAATAACCATCACCGCACCAGGTAATGATCTTTATTAATCATATGTATTATATTATCTGTCCAATATGATATTGTTCGCACTAGTCATGTTGTTGTTCAACCTGTCATTTACTATTGTCTTTTGACTGATAGAGCTATCAACAACTGACACGATCACATCGATTCGGGGTGTTATGTGGACGGTAATCAGTTGTTGTTATGAACGGATCCCAGGTTCATTAGTTTCAGGGACTAGAGAGAGCCCCTGTTGCGGTTTAGGTCACTCCACTCATTTGTCATAAACACCAACATCAGTTTCTCTATCTTATAACACGGTGTGATACAACTGTTTCTATATATATATTTTTGTTTTCGTTTTGTTTTAGTCAAGTTTTCTTTTCATCAAAAAATCAAGTCTATATGTTGTTTGGTATATTTCCAATATAATTACCGGACGTATTATAAGTGCAGGTATTGATTTATCTGTTGTTAGTACTTGTAGAATGTTGATGAAATTAATCAGTTAATTAATGAAGAACGATGAATTAGTTGCCTGACTTGGTTCATGTAAAATTGAACGTTAATACCCGAGTAGTCAGATCGAATATCACTTGTTCCATTATAGATTAATCTAAATGGACACGCACAAGCATTACCATGAAACATGTATAACAATGTTAATTAAAAAAAAACACACACACACACACAACAGGGCTATAAATACTTGCAAATGAGCAACTGATAGTGTATAAACAACAGAAAAAATGTTGCTGTCATTAATTTTAATTTGTTCTAGAAAAGTGTCAAATAAAGATCATTAGAAAACTGGTTAATTAACTCGACTTCTTATTGATTTTTTTTTCAATAATGTATTATATAATAATATTTTTTTCTTTATACATACATACAACAAGGTTGATAGGAATGTTCCTTATTTTATTCTATAGTCAAATGACTGGATATTTGCCAAAGCAATCAGCCTTCATACAAACAAAAATCCAAACTAAATCCGCCAGAGGCAGTATAAAAGACTCTAGGTATCAAAGAGTGTAGGGTATAAATTTTAAATTTGATTTAGTGCCAGTTTGGAACGCAAACAAACTGAATGTTTTATTGCCGATGCCCCCAGATCACCTCGCAATTGGCTTAAGTTGTCATGCAGACTTTGTTGTATTTCTAATGAAACAACATTTCAACAATATTAAATTTCATCCCTAATAATTTTCTCTTTCTCTCTCTCTCTCTCTACAAACACACACAGTTATCGATAATAATTTTTGATTCCCACCGTACTTTCAACTCTTTTTAATGCCAAGAAACCACTCGACTTGACGGTTCTTTGTTTCATTTTCCAAGAGGGTTGCCTTGTTTTGGGAAAGAAACGAATACTTGAACATCAGGAATGTTATTGTAGCCCCTATTGATGATTTAAAGTAATTTAGTCGCATTATTTCGAATTTACTTTTATTATATTTTATATAATGAACGATAACAATGAACTGGAAAAGAATAACAAAGTCGTCAACTTAACAAAGTTAGAAATCGAGAAGGGTTGCTAATAGGTACTCAATTTAAAGGGTGCTTCATTGTTTTATTGTATTGAGGAAGTCGGCGCTTAATATTGAATTCGGAATGGGGTGATTTGTTACTGTGAGAATTCCAACCACCATCGAGCTAAAAAGCAACTTTATTTTGCATATTCCTGCTAAATTATCATACTTGTCGCCTGATTATCTTATTATTGAATCATTATAGTCTGCTTCTAACGGTTTAACATCATATTAATGAATCCAACTTCCTCGTATACAGTCAGTGATATGATTATTAACGCATAATTAATAGATGATGACTGTTCGTTAATATAGTCATGATTTATTCCAATTAAATAATATAATTCTTGTTTTACACAAACCTATACAGATTAAAATTGATTGGTACTTTTGCAACATACCCAGACCAATTAGAAGCTATTTTTATTGATGGAAAGCAGAAAAACTGGACATCTACGAGACATGAAAGAGTTGTATGGAATTTAATTGAAATCGCCCTAAAGTTCTGTTCAATTTTTATCAAAAGGTCAATTCCTGCCGGTTCTCGATACTATCGAGACTAGGATGACAATGCAATTGTTTAACAGACTACCAATTTAATTTCAATCATCTCTCCACGTTCGTTTCTTTTTTTTTTTGTATCTTCGGGTTGAGAAAAACAAACTGAGTGGCGCCAAACTTCCGGCATGGCTGCCAACATATGGGGAATATCACTAGTAGGTAAAATAGAATCAACCCTGATTGAATTACAAAATACACGAAAATATGAACTTCTCTATTATTTAAATAAACAAGCTGTTAAAGTGTTTTCAAACAGGCTTGAGAAAAGCCAAGGGTCTGTTTTCGTGCAAATATTTTGATAGGCATTTCAACGGCAACGATGACAAAGCAACAAAGCCGAATGTATTTAGATAAATTGAAAAATTTTCGAATTCGATTCGTACCTATTATACACGGAAAAAAAATAGCGCGAATTAAAGGGCGATCGAGTTCATGCGACAATGCATATTCGGGCCTGTAATTTGAACCTGAACATAGGGGGTTCATTTATCCGGTAGATTTGATCAGCTTTTCTTTAATTTTCAGCACGGTCTCGACTCGAATTACTTGTTTTAAACGACATGCGATACGATATCCTACGGGTAGTAGTTGTACGATTTTGATTTATTTTTGTTTTGCGTAAAGTCTGTAGTTTGGGTGTTATTGTGGAGGAGTAAAGGATAAAAAAAAATATATGGAATATAATAGAATTTCAGTGGGTACAGTGTGCTTTAAGCTGTCAAACAACTTTGGGGATCTACAAACATTATTCATTTAATATGACAAGGCTCTGACAGGGGAAACAGTAAGCTGGATGTAACTTTAAAATTTCCTTGAGTCTTAACAATTTGAATTCCAACCATTTTAGGCTCATTATTGGTATTTAGACGATGTCCTGTGGTGAACAGGGTAGTCACTGTTTATTATTTATTTGAGGAAAAATTACCAACTTTTGAAAGTTCAAATTTAATTTTGACAATAATTAGAAATCTCTCATGTGAATAATAATAGAGCGATCAAGAGTTTTGTATAACAAAAAGCGGCAATAATATGCAATATATCGTTGTTAGAGAACGGTCGGTCTTTGATGCTGAGTCGATGTTAACAGGCTATTCTCTAAACAAACTCGATTAGCATTAGCTGTAGGTCTCGTTATACAACCCTAAAGCGTTCATTTCTATACCTAATCAACTTAATCCGCTAGTATGAGTTTTAGTAGCGATGCCGCTATTTCCAATGCAAAGATAACATTAAACAATATCAAATTAAAATCAACTATATACACTAATACGGACGACCGAAATTATCAAGATCTCATCTTTAGTTAATGAATTTTTAATTTGATTCCAGTTTCATAAGAGACAGAGAGACAGAGAGCGAGAGAGAGAGAGAGAGAGACGGCGGCGCACAGATGAATGCAATTCTCAAAATATATTTCTTCTATTGATCCGCCTATTGAATAGGTAATTAGTGTCACTGGGTCCAGGAGCTATTGCAGTGAACAAGCGGTATTATCTAAATCCAGTATCATTGCAAAGGGCGTGGTGGTTGGAAAATATGAACAAAAGCGGCCATGTTTTACAATAGAGACGTGTCACATTTGTTTCTATAGTCTACGTACATACTACAAAGGGTACTAACATCGATACATGGTAATTAGGGCGGTACAACAGTCATACGATACCATCGCTAAATTTGAATACTAAATGCACCTAGCGGCTACCCTATTACACTTCTCTCTAATATATATCTCTATCTTTGTTGCTTCAACGTCTTTCATATAACTTAATATGTTGTAGAATTATGCTATTTCTACATAACTATTAAGGTAAATCACTGCCGAGTTGAATTATGCTTCCTTCCTTAGCGTGGATGTAATCTATTTGGAATTTACATAAAGACATCATTAGAATAGCGCCTATCGGATTCGGAATATTTCGTTGTTCTGTTTGAAATTATTCTATCTACAAAGATCGTACAACAAACAATAGGTCATTAAAGGAATTCTTGGATATTGGAGAAGACAAATAATAGGTAGATTCTCATGAAACTGATCCGATTGTACCTTTTACATTTAGGCTAGCAATTAGAATTGTGCAGATAAAATTCAAAGCATCGATTTCATAGCGTGTAACAGATTAAATTTTCTGTGGATATCTCGAATGTTGGTACGATTTGGAAGAATGGTATTACTGCAATCTTCTAAAATACAAAACATGTCTTTATGTTTTCGAAATGTAATTCGATCGGTGTAAGTTACATGTCTCGTACAGTACAATGAGCTTTAAATGAATCAAATGGGTGTATTAAACGCTGCTGGTACAGATAAACCATGAAAATCTTATTCTTTTATTGTTCAAACGATTCGATGTGGGTATATTTTATCAGATATCTCGCATATAACTTGATTTATGGTGATGAGAAGGATTATATCAAAACGTATATACAAAACTGTGAATCACAACGGGTCTCTAACATAATGGAGTTGTAATGTGGTTAGTGTATTGCTAAGGGCATTACTTTAACATAGCTAGGGTTGTGTTGAACCAATCTAATTCTCTAGTAGCTATCCTAACAATGTTATTCATACACTTCCAAAATAGTTGATGATTTTATTAAAATTTACAAATGACATTCTTGTTCCAGGATGCAACAACAACAATTAGCGGCCCAATTAGCCCATCATGGCAGCAACACCCGTCAACCAACATTGAGTCCAACACCATCTGATAGTGATTCGGATATATCATTAGGTGCACATTCACCACCAATCAGTTCACCAGGTCCAATACGTTTCGGTCCCAGTTCACCAACACCATTAACAACGTTCCGTTTCGGACCACATTCACCAGGTCCAATGCCGCCACAATTCCGTTTCGGTAATCAAACACCGCCGAATTTCCGTTTAGATAGACAATCGCCGAATTACCGTTTAGATCATAAAATCCGCGATACAGAATCACCAATCAATGTTGATAGTGCAACACCGACCGCCACATATCCAACAGCTGTTAATCTACGCTTAACTTCAAGAGAATCACCGATCGATGTCGATTCGAATCATCGTGAGAGCAGCAATAGTCCGATCAGGGTGGACGGATCACCACCACCGCCACCGCCACTGCCACCGCCGCCACTACCGTCGTCGGCATTACAAATAGGATCACCGCCACCAATGAATTTACGAATAGCTGACCATTTACGGGCATCAGTAATGGATAATGGTAAAATCGAACAACCATTACCGTTAAGATTGGGTAATAGTGGCGGGCAATTGGCACCGCTCAGGATTCAAGTGGCATCGCCGAATCGATTAGCCACACAGCCGTCACCGCAACATGCCGGAATTGTGCGGATTGCGCCGCCAAGCCCGCCAACACAACCGCCACCGTTACATCGTCCGTTCTCGCCGGCCCGACTAACGTGATACACAACCTATAAATGGGGAAATACAATATGAAGTTCGTTTGTTTCTTTTGTTAGAACTGCTGCAATATTATTTATTTTATTAATAATTTTGCTTTAGGAATTGTGTGTGTGTGGGTGGGTGTGAAAAGGGGGACAATATAAGAATTTCTATATGTTCAGTGGCAATTTTTAGATATTAATAGAATATCAAATCTTATAATCAACCGACTATATTCAAAAAGTTTTTAAATAAATCAATAAATTAACATGGAAATATTAGTCAATTTTTGAGAATGCACTAGATTTTTTTAACAGTGTTTTGTGGAGAATTCCGGACAACTATTAGTGTGAACTTTCTTTGTAGATATACATCTATCACCATATATTCGTTATATTTAAATATTTTATCGAAAAAAAAAACCTATTTTGAATCATTTTCAAATTGTAAATAAGAGCATATTACACTACCATATATAAAAAAAAATAAATAGAGTTTTATTTAAATTAAACAATTCTTTAATCTATTGTTACCAGCATTATTTAGAACCATCCATTTCTACCGAATATGCCTCACCTGGTGTCGAACAACATCTGTCCCTCTTTGAACTAAAATGTTATTGTAATAGACGCGTTTTTATCTGTCGTGTTCATCAAACACCTCCAGCACTCCACCAAAAAAGACCAGTACACAAGACTAATGATAGTCTTAATTACATTTCTAATATGGACAATTTTCTATGTGTACAAACATTGAGAAGAAACAAATCCGCCAAAATCCTTCACAGCCTGTTGATCTTTAATCCGGATGCGAGGATGTCAATAGGAGTTACTGTTCTCACTGGGCATTGGAGTCTCCATATAGAAAGGTGGTTAGTTTTTTGTTGTTGTTGTTGGTGTTTTTGTATAAAGGGGCTGCCGTTTGAGCTCTTTATTACTTGTCAGCATTACTGAAGATTTTATACGTTGTGGTGAAAGTATATTTTTAACGATGATGAAGCATTCCTGCTTATGTATAAATGGTGAAGAGTTTGATAGAGGTATAAGGGTTGTAATCGTGATGTAGGCATCCAAAAAAAAACTATCAGATATATCCAACTCTAATGTGTTGGCTGTCAGAGATAAGTTGAAGCTAATTTCAAGATCACTCTTAACATTCTTGCTATATCATTGTTTAATATTATTCAAACGCCAATTTTAAATAAATATCAATTCATTCTTAAATAAATAATTTTAATTTAATTAATAGTTTCGTATCTACGTTTTATTCTTTCTTTTTTTGCTGCTAATCACCAATGGGGGTTGATTTTATTAAAATAAATAGAGAAATTGATACCGGGCACGTCCCCACTTGTTGTAGTATTGCGCGAGTCGCGATGCCAACGAAGGTATCAATTTCATTGGGTGCTAAACTAGCACAGTGATTGGCCCCTTGTTGTTTTGCGTCACGCCCCCATTTGTCAACAGGAACAGCCTGCATGCCTTTTTATGTCAATTTGTCAATTATAACATTTATTTATATAAATAACAATTAAATACAACAATAACAATAATTAATGTGGGCACATGCGAGATATATGATTTATTTTCATAATCAGTAATTAGGGCACACTTTTTACTAAATTATAAGTAAACTCAAAGGTCTTTCAACTTTGAGGCTCTGCTGGTAACGGCTTGTGAAGCAGATAGTTCGAAAATTTGCAGACCGGATGTAAGCAGTTGCTAGTCTACCACACCAAAACGCATATCAAAGAATGTGTGCCAAGAATCATTCCATATTTTTCTAAGCAGAACTTTGGACCCTCGGAATCAATTTCCTTGATTAAGGGACGCTATTTTCAGTTGTACTTTTGGGTAGCGTTATTTGTTTTCTCTTTGTTTGTTCGCAACATGAGCTCCAGCTATCCGGGACCATGATTGAAGTGACATGGTTAAATTTTGTAACACGCTGGAAAAACTGAAAGTCCAAAAAAGCGGAATGAGTTACAAAGAGCAGATGCGTAGCTTTGTAGTGAAAATCTGCATCTGTACGAGCAAGGCAAGATTTCTGTTTATTTATAATAAAAAGTCCCTCAACAAATTTCTATAAAGAAAGCAGCGACTCAGCAGGCGACTGCTCGATCATCCTTATGTCCAGTTCGCCCCTGTTTAAAGGTTCTAAAACCTAATCTAATCTTGAGCTTAGACGCAAAAGTTTTCAGGCTAATTTTCAATTTTTCTGATTCTATAAGTAACGATTTTTTTTTACATCAATAACCGAGTTGAAATTTAGCGTGTCAACAACGTATCATAGCACATCAAAAGTGATAACTTGTGATGCGCTGTTGACACGCTAAATATAATAGATCTATTATATTTAGCGTGTCAACAGCGTTTCAAAAATGCAGTTTTTTCCATTTTACAACTTGTGATGCGCTATTGATAACTAAAATTTGACAACTTTGAAATACTATTGATACCCTATCTATTATAAAAAAAACTGTATATCAATAGCGTGTCAAAGGTATTATTTCATATGAAATCACGACTATTATAATAATCGATTTTGTCTTATTATCATTTATTTATCAAAATGAAACAAGTAAATTATGTTAAATATATGGGGGACGACTTCAGGCGACCTTTTACCACTTTTACAGTCGCTTTGCAAGACAAACTACAAAGAATTCTAACAATTCAATTACTACAGGGGAGGTGTGTCCGGGTGTGTCAGATAATGTTTACTATAAGACTGTGGAATAATCACGTTTTATCGAATCAAAATAAATAAACAATTGTCTAGGCGGTATTGTAGATGATAAATGAGATTTTTTCTACCATTAAGAATTGACCTCACTGTGTTTTGCACATTATTGGTAAATTACTTCAATCTCAGTATAATCCCCCGTGCCACAGTTTAGCCTGCCCCCTCGGAAACAAGGTATATTAATACCAACTTCTAGCAACAACTGCCAACGACTTAAAACGTTGACGCCATCTATGGTAGTTTTACTAAAATTAACAAGAAACTCTTTTAACATGACCACTTTATAACTATACTCTATTCAACAGCGAACAAAAGAAATGACAACTTTGACACCCTATTGATGCGCAAAATTTGCTCTATCTAACAGAGAACAAAAGAAATGACAACTTCAATACCCTATTGATGCGCTAAATTTAGACTCGGGTATAGAGTTCATTTTAAGTTTTTAGTAAATTAGTTATACTAGGAGTTGTTCTTCCCTTGTTAGTGTATAAAAAAATCGATTCTGATCAGTTCTTACTTTTATTGTTAGACATTTTCAAATATTTGTGCAGCTTTTAGTATGGAGGATGTTAATGTTTCCATAGGTATATAGTTCAACTAGAAATAGAGTGGGCGAATTTATCTTGAAACTAATGCAGCTCTTAGGGAAAAAGAGAAAAGTAACTTGAAATAACTAGCTACGGGCCCGGGCCCCGGATCGGGCTCCTACCTTTGAGTCCGAACAGTATTTATGAATAGACACTTGAGACAGTGCCTTTATGCCAAATTAGGTTCTCATATCTGATACCCAACTGTTATTTTTCGACATGACGATCACTCCAGAAATGAAACTTTCGGTGCTTAAATTTCTATTCGCGACTAATATATCATAGATACTGTCTACCAGTAGAGAAATTGACTTGAAGACGTAATATATAGAATTTTTATTGGAAAATTGACGCTGGTAGTATCATAAGATTGTTTCCTCCATGCACAGTGACTTCTACTATTGAGCATATGCTTTCCAATAAGCTTAGCCAGTCAATGTCAAAATAGTCCTTTTAGTAAGTATACCTATAGGTACTATTTTTTACTAGATACGCCCAGGAAGTTTATACTGTATTGCAAACAACTAAGGCAATGACATAACATGGTAATACAACAATCAAATGTGATTGTGAATGCAAAAACAAGTAAAAGAAGCTCATTTCTAAATATTTCAGCCGATACGACGCCGGATTGATCACGTTTGCAGTAATCAATAGCGTAGACAAAGCAAAGATTCTCCGCAATTAATGTAGGTATAGCTTTTTATATTTCTTTGTCATTACACATCCTGACAGATAATTAGACTTTATACGTTACCATTCTCTTTTCTAAAAAATCCATGGAAAGCTTAATTCCAGCTTTTATCCTTCAGCACCTCTTACTAATTAATTGTAAGTCTAAATTGGTTTAGACGGAGCAGAACTTACTACTTATTAGCATATAATGTTTGTGTAGCGTAATATTATGCATACCTATGTTTCGAGATGTCATCTCCTCTCGACGAGAGATCTATCGTAGATAGGTACAAGACGAGAGAGCCTCTGCTCTCGCCGCCGTTCTCGATGTATGTCCTCTCGGTTCTCGATAGAAATTATTTTTACGAGGTTGCCTGTATTCGTAAAATAATTGAGTAATTCGTAAATTGTCCTCAGTTGTTTCATCAATTTGGTTGCAGACTAGCGAACTTTTGTCCACAAAATGAATGGCAAACTGGTCAATATACAAAATAGTTATTTTGTATGTCAGTAGGTAATCTTCATATTTTAATAAATGTTAGTGGTATTTGAGAAATACACGAGAGAGAGAGAGGAGAAAAAAATGGCTCGCCTCTTGTCTCGTCTCGAAAGAACTCGAGACAGCATCAAGATGAGAAGCCCCTTGCTCTCGTTGAAAAATGCCTAGCGGGATCACCACCATGAATACAGTCCTGTCTTATTTATAACGTTATAATAAATCAAAACAAATTTAATTAACATAAATCGTCTATTGATTTATTAATATGCTGTACTAAATAGTAGTAATTGTTAGCTGATTGTCGACATAATAATCTCCTCTATAATCCCCATATACAGATATAGGTATGTTGATGGAAATTTGCAATGATCTCAACCATTAATCACAGTGATTAATTAGAGATTAATTGTTTAAAGGGAGAGGGAGGGTTGTAGATTGTATCCAGAATATAATAGCGGTTGGTTATTCCAGTTAAATGATGTGTGATGTAGTAAATAATATCGTTAGTCTAACAAACTTACTACATGCACACATTATGTAGTTGTAGAGGATGTTGTAGTATAGATAATATTGTTACGAAATGGACACAATATGGTGGTCGATCCATGTAAATTGTTCTATATCGAGGTCATTATTAGAAGGCGACTCGACAATCAACACACATACAATTGATAATATCATTGACGTCATACAGGGGGTTGATAAATTACAACCAGCAACTGTCAGATCTTTGATAGAAATCGCAATTTGTATATACCTATGTAGATGGATTTCTGTTTCTGTTTGAACCATTTTTTGTTAGTTAATACCTAACAGATACTTGTTTATTTTATATGGCGTGTGGAGGCTTTTTCTTCGATCTTTTTGTTGAAAAATTCCTACTTGTAGAAAACCATTAAAACCAACTTTGGTCGAAATCCGTAAAATCGCTTTGTTGAAAATCGTCCAATTCACCAATCTACTCAGTATAGATTACAACACAACAATAATAAACTGAAACACCTTTATATTGCCCCACTGTTCTGGACCAATATTGTGTAGGTATCTGTATGTGTGTGTGTGTTGAAAGAGAATCGAGAGAGTCGGTTTTGATGGATATTGTGTTAATGGAGTTCTGCAGTTGTCACCTATTTCAGTATATCGACATATCGGCGGTTAGGTAAACAGTGATTGTGCGCAACAAATGTGCCGTACATAATCCACCCCTAATACCATTGCTGAACGGATTAGAATTCTACAGTTCGCACCTTCATATAGGTGTATAGATGTAGACAGTTTTGTGAATGGACGAATGAATGTATGTACGGATAATGGACCGGTCGTTCACAATAACGATACGTATACACAGGAAGAGATGTACAGTTAGAATGGTAATTTGTATCCTGTTGTTGTTATTGGACATGGTATAAATGAAGAGAACGAATACTTTGCTTTATACGAACAATGAACAAAGCGACATGAAAATATTTGAAAATACCACAAATCGTAATTGTGAAGACTGCGCCAGTACATATTCCCAAATCAATATCTACCCCGACGTTCTTTCTTTTCATATCAAAATAAAATCACTAAATCTGTATTGCGGTAAAATGATATCCGGGTGAGTCCGGGCGACGTGATATTGATCCGATGGATCCGGTCACTACAACCAATCCGGTACCGACACGCCCAGTTGTTATTGTTATTACTATTATTATCATGTTTATTAGAGATGGTACTATTTTTATAAAATAATCAACAATAACAACTCGAATTATTTTTATTTTAACAACAATTATTAGTTATACAACATCCTTTATTTCCGTATATACCTACGCAGACAATATGAAACTAAATGGAGATAATTACGTTTCGACATTTGAAAGGATTAAAGGTCAGCCAGAAGCATTATCGGCAGCTTAACGTATAATTATTCGTCCTCACAGTGTGATATGATGAACAGGCATTAATATGAAAGATCCTTAAAAAAATATTTCAAAATTTCCACAATCTTGTCAATTATTAGTCGCTTATGAAATGATCGACTAGTGACAGGGATGTTGCCCCCTAGTGTTCGTACCATCGCTCATTAGAACAACTCTATTACATGGTCTGACCTCCGCATTGTCAGCAACAGCAGGATACCAAAACTTATAACAACTCTAATACAACACACAACAGACCAGAGGAGAAAAAGAGATTAGTTGCTTAGTTGAAATTCTTGTCTATATAACTATCTATACATTCGTGTTTAACGCATTGATTATAAAACAATAATAATAATAATGATAACAATAGTTGTATCACAAATTGATTTTGTTTAATGGGTTGAGGGTCGATTAATTCGGTTGAAATTTAATCAAATCAGCGAACAATGTCGAGATCAGATCTAACAGAAGCATAAATTGTTTGTTGTAAATCGTTTTGTTTTTAATTGATTCCCATATTTTTAACAATGCACTATAAAAATCGTTGCAAGACTCGTAAGAATCCACAAAATTATCTTTAAAGCATCAACACGTGGCAGAAATTAATTGTTTTTTTCCTCACCACAAACTCACATTAAACCATAACGAAGCGTATTAATAATGTTGATGTCGGTTCAATGAATTGTCGGTTTCCCTCTAGTTTCTTTGTTACACTCAACATCTCCACTAAATCGGCTAATTAATAAAAACGGATACACCTTAGTCTGATAGATAGAAAAATAGTTGGAAACTCAAGGTGTTTGATAATAGAAAAACGACAAAAAACAATGTGGTGGTAGTAATAGTATAGTTCGTTCGCGTGTTAGTCCTTTTACTAATGGAAATCTACGAGAAGTGACAACTTATGATTGATTCGATACTTTCGCCCTTGTCTGTGTGTGTGCAAACTAAATTTGGCACACGTTCTAGCAGTAAAAATACCACCTGTAGTGTCATTAAAGTATCGTTAAGTTAATAATGGGGGCGTTCGGTTGTTTAATTAGTTGATTTAACATGAAGGTAGGTTTTATTAAGATTTCGATAACGTTTCTCATATTACAATTGTCTAAATTGTTCGTTTTTTCTTTGTTGTGAACCAATTGAAACTGTCTGCTATATTATGCACTAGATTAAGAGAATTGTTAATGTTTTTGTTGTGTTTCATCAACTGTGTGGGTTTGTTTAAAATTTTCAATGAATCTCAAATAGGAACACGTCATTTGTGGTCCATGATAAATAACCTCCACCACAATATGATCATGATTGGATCATCCTGTGGGCTGTCTCTCATTCAACTCCATTTAAAACAAACCATAATGCGATTTGAACCGATTCAATTACTAAATAATAAAAATAATCAACTGAAACTCTGCGCTTAAATTAATAAAGATGAAAAATTGTTTACAGCTTTTTTTTTGGTTGTTGCTATCATTCTGTTTCAACGTTGGATCCGATATATTACAGCAAATTCAACCCGTCTTGGACACCTGGTCGCGGGGGAAGGGAGTATATTGAGACAACAGACTTTCACCAATAGCTCGCGAATGTTATGATATACTGCCTAAAACGCATTTCAAGCTACAGTTAGCCTCTGGAGGTTTCATGATGGTCACTAAAGTCCGGTAACTCGCAGTGTTACTAACTACATCCACTACTTTCACAAACAAAATTAAGTCAAGCAGTGTTGGGAAACCCATTATGTCCCAAAGGGAAAGTTCTAAAGTATAGCTTGAAGTAACCGATATGAGAACTGTAAATTGAGAAAGGTTCTCAATCATATCACTAACTTTTCCAACTTCATACAACGCTTTCTACATAGAAAACTATTTGGAGGGACAGCTAGTGTCATCCTTTCAAACGCTTTCTTTATCATACATTTTATGATGCTATAGATCTACGAAGGATTTTTATAAATTCATAAAAAAATGAGTCCTACACCATATATGTCTATAAAAATGAAGTGTAAGTAAGCTGCATAATCCCACAGAGGCAGATGGTGTGAGATGGTGTCCTTTTCATAATATTAAAAATATAAAATTTCAGGGCACTCTTCCATATTATTCATTAAGAAAAAAGTCCCATAACTTGTACACGATTTTGGACTTTCAGATCAATGTCTTATAGCTTTTGTAGCTAATAGCTTTACACATAAAAAAAAACTCAGGATTTGACAAAAAAGTCTTTGAAAGCTCGAAACTGTAAAATATTTTATTATCAATTTCTCTTTTAAACTTGAATAACTTATAAAATTTGGTTTAGAGTCCAAAATTTGGCGGAAACCTCAAGATTCGAAGCCTAAATCCACCACTGAACTTTGAACTTACTATTAATCCCTTTGTAGCAGTAGTTATTATCCTAAAAATAAAGAATTTCGACTAAAAATACTAAAAAGAATGATTGATGATGATTTCGTGCAAATTGCTTCAGTCAACTACTTAGGTATGTCATACGATAGGAAAAGAGTTGCTGAACGATACATGAAATGCTGTGTCATCCACTTGAAAAGTTGGCGCCATACCTAGCCGACGTCTACAACACTAACAGCAAAGTTATAATAATAATGCCGAAAACAACGATAACAACAAAATATTAAACGGAAATGTCGAAACAATAAACAAAACAAAAGTTCAAAAGCTACACTTACTTGGTGCAAATTAAGAAAAACAACAACAAATGTTGAACATTTTAGTTTGTTAGTTTTCGGATTTCGGTTGAATGGTAGAACTTTTAGTAACAGTGGTTAGTTTAAAATATATTCCATGGTGGACGACAAAACAAAAAATGAGTCTTTTTCTTCATTGCAAGCACTCCAAGTTTTGCCTAGCTCTTCAAAAATAATTGTGTTCGTGTTGATCGTTTAGAATATGCGAAGTATTAGGTCTTTTTATAGGAATATTCTGATTGCAATACGTCTCAGTGTGTACAAGGATTGTTTTATATCATCATTTCGATCGAAAGGATTCCATCAATCTTGCGGTCGCGTCATTAATTCGTAAACATGCAGAGGGATTGGTAGATTAAGTCATCATGGCCGAGAATGTACCAGAAGACTGACATATAATGTTGTATAACGATTCAAACTCGGCATGTAGCTGTCCAATGACTGGCAGAATATTAACATCGAATCGATTATTTCAGTTTATAATATCGGATCGTGTATCTTGAACCGTGAGACGGTACATATTATATGGGCTGTCTAAACACTATTGAATGCTCCAGGGAAAAAATCAATTAATAACCTTTATAGAATAACAACGAACGAACGAACGAATCAACGAATGAAAAAATAATAAGCTTTTATCTCAAAACGTTATGGTTGAAATTATCGGTAAATTGAATTGAATTTCATTGGTTTCCGTTACCCTTCCAAAATATTTCTTACAAATTTAACCCTTTTATATTGAATTGTTTTCATAAAGGGGACATTTGCAACCGTCAAGTTCAATAATGAGTTCTATTAGGCTACTTGGTTAACTAACTGGACGGGACAGTTTCCCGTCAAACCACTATTTGTAATACAAATATTAATGAAATGCGAGTATGTTTTTAGAACGTGTGAAGTATCAATGAATGTCACTCTTTATATTTACAAAAAAACATGTAAATCTACTTATTACTGAGTCTAATTACCGAAGGACGGAATAAATTTTATAAAAACCAGTTCTATGTTTATGTTTCTCTTTTATTGATAAATATTATAGAAGTTGTAAAGAAGGAAGCAATAATAGGAGGAATTTTCTGAATGAAGCGTGAGAAACTGTACCGAAATTCTCAATAAACTGCAAAGAACGCAATTTATTAAAAAAAACCGGCAAGTGTAACATTCTAAAATTATTGAAACAGTGACGCTGATTTCAATTTATAGTAACATAAACGGAAAGAGGGAAGCTGTAAAAAAAGATATACACAATATGGTAATTTTCAGATATTGATCGACAATCAGTGGCCTCAACTCTTGACGAAACTCAGCAAAAAAGCATTCACTCTCAAAAGAGCTTTCAGTATTGTAATCTCCAGTCGTTTCAGAAGTAGATGCAAAAAAATGTAAATTAATTGTGGTAATTAAGATCCGGTTTTGTCTAACACATATGCTACTAGAATTTGGCTTATAACTAGATGAATAAATCAAGGTCCTGTATAAGGACACTATAGGTCTTGCATAGATGAGACCCGCTCTTGTTAGCAAGACACATTTTTCACCTTTATTCAAATTCAAAACTGTGATGTTGATAAGAAGTTCCGACTGCTGCTACAGAACTTCAAAAGGAAGTATCCGACTACATATTTTTCAGTTTAAAAGCTAAATCGCTCACATAAAAAATAAAATTAAGCACTAAAGTAAATGCCACCATAAATAACGAGACATTCAAGATTGAACTTTTTTCTTCAATGGATCCAAAAATTGAGTTGTAATTATGAAAAATGTTTCTAGAGAACACTAGCCACGATTTCAATAAAGCGAAACACAGTACCTTATTTTGTCTGCTCGAAAATTAGACCTGCTAGATAGTTATATAGAAAAAGCTTTTGTTCAATACTTGCTGTTAAAGTTCTACTTTATCGACTAAAAACTTGATGATAAAGTAGCACTTTACTCACCTCAACAGTAAAGTGTTTACTTTACCGTTGAGGTGGGTAAACTCCATAGCAACCAACAGCAAATAAACAAAAACAATTGCTTGTTGTTTAGAGAAATCCAATAGCAACCAACAACGATTGACAATTGTATGAATAGTTAATGTCAAAACTTATTATAAAATTAAAAAAATTAAATACAAAAGAGTTTGAAAGGCAAGTATTAAACAAAATCTTGTACTGCACACGGTGGTAAAGTCTCTTTATCCACTCGCGGATTTGTCTCACTCGGCCTCCGGTCTCGCGAGTCAAACTTCCGCTCTTGGATAAAGTATGACTTTACCACCTTGTACCTACAGTAAATAGCTATTTTATATGGGCTTGGAATAATTTTGAAGTGTAAAAAACATTACCATAAACAAAATTTTTGATTTTGGTCTTGGTTCTACACATTCAAGACCAAAATAAATGTGTCTTGTACAATCGATGCACAGAGTACAAAAAGTAAATACAATCGAGCACAGTCTTTTTACAAAATGAACAGCAACAAAATTCATACTTTAGTCGTGACGTTATTATTATACTATTTGTGAAATAACACGAGACGAGAGACAAGACCTAGATCTCTCGTGCCACAACTACCATTACCATATTGACTTTTATTTCAAGCAAATTTCAACAACAGCAATTAATCCTTAAAATAGCAATCAATGCTTCTCAATTTCTTTCTGATAGAAGAGTTTCGGAAATGGGATCTTTCGCACCTCCTTGAACCAAACCACATTTGATCAATACGTATTGCCTTGGCAAAACTGTTTGTTCTGTTCAACAAAAATTAATAGTATTTCTTTTTGAGTTCCGCCAAGAGTCTCAGTTTAGACTTACTTGCAGTATCTTTACACTAAATTTGGTAATATAATATCCTGCCGTTTCTATAATGGCAGAGAACAGTGCAGTTTAATCAACAACACTTTGATACAAGATGTTCCTCCATTTGTACAGAATTTCATTGTTTTAACGAGCCTGACATTTAGTCGCTTTAAAAAGTTTACCTCACGCTCCAAATTCTGTCGCTCTTCAAATTGTGGTGTCCTAAGCCCGGGTCTCGACGTCCTAAGCCTAAATCTGCCACTGATTGAAGGCTTACCTTAGCCCTCTATTAAAGTGATTTTCCCTTGAAGTCGCTTCACATAAAGAGGTAGCAGCTTTACAGGGTAGTGCTTGAAGAGTCGATGTCGATAAATTACATTACAATTCGCTATTGAAAAATTCTAGATGGTAATATCAGTTTACCAAGCGTTTAGGCAATTTCGATGTAAAATGAAAACTATCACTGAACAAATAGTGCATAATGTATGTCGTCATTTTCTAGATGACGGACTTTACAATACGCCGACGACACATATAACTAAGAGAGCACGTCATTTAATAAATATACAAGATTGAAATGATACAACAAAATTCTAAATCGTTCGTAAATCATGCGTTTTAGGTGATTCTGACAGAATTGTAATTCGATATCGTTACCAGCTGTATATAATAAATACGTACAATATTCAACAAAAGACATATATTGACGTAGTTTTCGACAATGTTGCATTCATAATTTTTCAATATTTCATCACCTGAAAAAATAAATAGACAGCTGAACGAAAGAGTTGCAGATCTGGTCCAGTTAACAACATCCTCCACAGTAATAATAATAATAATAACTGGTTTGTTACGTAGCAATATTGTGACAATACACATTATTATTATTATCATGGTCATTATTTCAAATATAATAGATATTATGATTTTACTTATTATGAATTTAAAAACAACTCTTCAATATTCCCGTAACTAATGGAAATAAATGAGTGAAAAAAATAATGTTTAATAAAGAAATATTGACACTGATGTATAATTTGTACAAGGTTTTCGTTAACGACCATTAACGACTAAACGAAACAGAAAAAAATGTATATACAGAAAGATTAAGAAACCACTTAAATAGTTGAATGAGATTATTTTTACAAACATCTGACCATAATTGTCCCACCAACAACCACCATAATCAAAGCGAAAATAAATTATTCATCTCTTTGAGAAATGGTACCATACACTCTAAACGTGCAACCACAATAGCTAATGGGATCCTCATCTTATTATTCCGACAAGTTGTTTTGTAATTTTTGAATAAACAAGACAAAACATACAAGAAAAAAATCTCATCGGAGCCCATTTTCATCTATTACGATTAAATATAAAGACTAATATATCTCGACATCAAATTATTATAAAAGACTATTTAGATTTTTGATTTTATTCAATCAGAGGCACAAAAAGATGTGTGTTGTTGCTGTTGATGTCTTCGCGACGCTCACAGAGAATGCAATGAAAGGTGATTGTAAGACACCGTTGTTTGAAGATAATGACTTGTCGTAATTGTTTATTACACTCTTCTTATGTAGTTTTAAAGATATTATGTTTCGAAAACAGCCATAAAGACACAAATATTATTGGGGATAGTATTTAGTCGACAACGACAATGTAACTAAAATTAATATGAAGAACTGTTTTAAAGGAGTTTCAAAGTATATAGCCAATTGTCTGGTTCTATATTATGACTACTTATCTGTACTTTCTCAAAAAGCGAAATACAATAATATTCAGTATTAAGTCCTTTCAACAATTATATTTTAATGTTGATGTTGTTATGCCCACAGCGAATAAAATTTTATACTATACGAGAATATAGTCAATTTGTTAGATTGTGTAATAAAATAGTTGGAGAAAAGTAACTCGACCACCCGGAATCGCGATTCTCGACTTCATCTACTTACAGAACAGACGCGTTGCAATTCTATTACGCCATTCGTCCAGACAATACGTAAAGAATATAGCAGTCCTTTCTATTGATACCAATGAATTCTTATAATTAAGGGATATGGATTTTATACTAAATAGATGATGGTTATTAAATAGTGTTTTGTAGGAAATTTTTGGTCTTGGTCATATCCTGCTCTTTATGTTGTTGCAGTTATTCAAATTTTCAATAGGATATATGTCATTCTTTCCGATGATTAATGTACCTAGAAAGGTATTCACATTCAAATGGATATATTATGTAAGCAAATCGGTTAATTACACATCAACATAGGCGATTTAAATTAAATTTTAATACCATGTTAACGTATGAAAGAGAAATAAAACTATTTTCGAAGAATCTTTAAATGTTTGTTCGTCTTTTCACAAAATACCTGTGAATCAAAAAGCAAATAACCACATTAATGCTTTGCATAGAAGTAATTATCTTTTATTCGACATCTGGGGACAAGCAGACGGAGAGAGGAAGTTAATCTCTGAGACAACACAAAGAGCTTATGAGGCTATTGAGAAGCTTAGCAGCATATTTCCTTCCAAACTATTCACACGATTTTGGTAGTTGAAGGTTATTTCCAAGATAAAGCAAATTTAAAAAAAGACGTTATCTAATGAAGAAACGAAATCCTAATATAGCCAAGTTGTGATTTTGTCTAGAAAATATTCAAAGAACTTAAATGTTATTAATTATATAGAAGTAGCGATGAGTTATTCAATTTTACGTGTCTAGAACTATCGAAGAAGCCTTTGAAAAAGTTATGTCTTTAACTATTTTTACAAGTCTGCGATCACTCTGTGCAGTCGTAAGTAGATCTTATAGCATCGGATGCTGAAAGTCTACCAAACTAGCAGATAGAGAAGACTATTTTAGTCATCCAAAAGAACAAAAAATAAAGAAAATAAGCAAAAATTTACAAGTAATCAAGTAATACTAAGTATATGTAAAAATTTCACAAAATTATGCATCTTCTGCTACTTCATCTAACTCAAAAGCAATGGTATAAAGTGGGTTGTTGTTTATGTTATCACTTTTCTTTCGGTAATATTTTCTTCAATAAAATCGGTAATATTTTCGAAGAAAACATGATTTGTTGTGGGGCTGTTAAAACGATTGACAAGCTGGTGTTTCTTGGGTAATTTGGTTCAGGCTAAGCAGTTACATTGAATACCTTCACTCTAACTCTACAGGAGCTGTATTATTGATTTTTGATCTAGGGCAACTCTAATTCTTCTAAAATCAAGTCGTTGCTGAAGTCATAAGTTAGGCAATAAGCAGAGCAACCCATATAAAGTCGCCATTCATGAAAAAAAGGCCGTAGAGCGGCCGATATGTGGCTGCTCATGCTCGGCCAAGAATCGGTGTTTATAATGAGCCACATTTGAGCCATGCTTGGTCAAATTTCAGTAACCAATATATATCCTGGCATGTCTTGTGATCAACAACCGTTTCTTGGCCAGTACTAGAATCGATCGCTCTTTGCGCAAGACCAATAAACTTTAAATCAGTTGATTTTTTAATCGTTATGAGAGGTGATGGTGGTGATGAAAGTGAGGTTAATCATATTAGCCAATAAGCAATAAAAAGTTTAAAAAGTCTAAAATTAAATGTTATTTCGGAACTGTTAGTAATTTTAAGAGATGAAGGACATACGGCGCTGCCTTAAGGAGCAAAGCAGCCAATTCAAATCCTGTTTTAAAGGTTTAAAAAGTTGAAAGAGATTACTTAATTTAGTATACTATTGGCTGGAAGTCCGGGCGCATGGTTCAATGTAGACAGTTGGTTATTTTTGCATGTTACCTGCATGCTAATGCTGTCAAAGAAGAATTTTTATTTTGTGAAGATCTTTGCGCGACTACCAAGCTACTAATATTTTAGAAATGATAGAAAGCTTTTGTTATAAAAGCAGCTTTAACAGGAAAGTAAAACCTCAATCTGTTCGTAATGCTAGAGCTCCTGTGGTGCTTAGTCGCAGAACTGATTTGCTATTTTAGGCAAAAACAAAGTTCGTCAAGTTGTGGCCAGTCATTGCTTTTTATACAGGCATGCATTGGAAACAAAGAAATTTTGTCAATTGCCACAAACGTTGACAAGCAAAGCTCTGGCTCATAGCATTTCCAAAAGATTTTGTCATGAATTAATCGTAAAACACGTAGTCCTTCTCTATCACACAAAAGTGCACTAGTTTTCTAGAGGACAAGTAATGAAACCTTGGTTTGAATGAAGGATACAGTTCAATTTTTCTAACAGAGAAAATAGGCTCACTCGCTAAGCATTTTGAAGAAGCAATTTTATTCATGGTATGGCTTGTTTAGCAAATACTTTTATTCATAAGAATAATATGTCTGGCACTTCACGGGTGTGAAGTCTACATTACGGATGCTGCTAAAATATTGGCAAATTTTCTGGATTCTGGAATAACAGAGTAATTAACGAACTTTTCAATATTAGAGGAGTTACTCTAGGAAGATAGAATTCAAGAAACTCTCGCAACTGTTCTAAAAATAAACAGTTGACCAAGCTAAAGATGAATTTGTTGATCTTATCGTTAGAGTAAAATAGTTGTAGTTGTTCAGTGCAAAAAGCGTATCTACATGTTACTAAGTAAGCACAGGAAGCTTTAATTCCATTTGTAGCTACATATCTTTGGGAATCTGGATTTTTTGTCCTGTCAATCCTTCAAATAAAAAGTTGAAATAGCCTAAATGTCTACCATGGCATACATATCACATTGGCACGCAACGTACTACAGTCTAGTTTTATAACATGATTCACTTAGTCACCTTTTGTACCTATTTGAATCAAAACTGTTGGATACAATTTTGATTTTGGCATTCAGAAATAGTACTCTGAGAAGGGGTTCTGTAAACTCAGCTCTACTTTTGAAGGGGTTACAGCAGTAGAATAAGGGTAGCACCTATCATCCAGATTGCTAGATAGATAAGGATAGTAGCTATTTTCTTCTTCTCCTCTTGTGTATTTCTAAAACGATCTAAAGTGGAATATTGGCAGAATGACTGTACATTATTCCCGGCCAGCTTGACTATCAAAGGAAACGCCATCTAATCTAATTAATTACAATTTATTTAGTTTCATTCGACCAGACCGACCCTCATACGTTAATTATTAAACATCAATGCGTTTATATGTTATGATGTGACGAATCAAATTTCATTGGATAATAATTTACCCGCACATTGTGAAAACAAACAAATACACATACATACATACACATCTCGCATGTACGTATATATGTATGTACAACAGATATAAATGTATGTGTTTGGTCTATGTTACGAACCGACATTTGTTCTAGTCACGATGCTCATTTACTTCAATCACAAACGTCATAACTGTAACCGGAAAATGTCATTCAACTATTCTGATGGTTTCTGTCATACGCGTTTATTATTAGTTTTTGATTTTTTTCTCATTCTACATCTTCACCTATTGATAATTTTAGATAACACACTTTGTTGTGTTCTATATTGAATCTATTTAAATTAGTGATGATCACCATTTTGATCTTATTGTCTTCAATTTCATCATTAGAATTATTAACAGTGGATAGTTATTTGATCTGTACGTCTTAAAGAGGTATAAAAAAAAATCGAACGGACGAAGAGCAATGATTTATGAAGGCCAGATAATATTTGACAAGTCATGGAACCCATAATGAAAACATCTCATGGACAGATCGCTAGTCATTTCACCGCCTCTTTCGTGACTTTTGACGCTAACACAGCCCGATGATGGATTAAGTTCTATGGTACGCGTCTCATACATATTTATGTTCTGGTGCATATTGTCTTTAATTAGCATTTTGTTTAATCATTCCCTTTCTGCTTTAAACTTATCTCACTGGTGACCTTCCAACAATTATCATCATCATCATCATCATCATCATATGAAATGAGTTGGAGAAATACGACTTCGATTTTCCTAGAATAATGATTTTCTACATTACCAATATATTTTAAATATATGTATTAATAACTTCCTGTGTCATAAATTCTGCATTTAATGTATAAAAGCTAGTTGCATATTATTTCCATTAGGGAATCAGTTTGGAAAAGTTGTTAATGCATCAGGCGGCGCCCTGTTCCACGTTTTATGCATATAAATATTCAAATAATCCATCTGAAATCAGATTATAAAAGTAGTGTTCGCGTATGATGTTATGGTTTAGTATTAACACTGTTTTATCGACACCTGGTAATTCTCCCAGCGCTTCGCAAAAACACAAACGGAATACATTGTCGAATCACCATCATGTTGATCTACAAATTTGTTATTTTTATAAAACTACCCACGACAAGCAATTGTTGAAAATTGTACCATAAAAGCAAAAGTATTCTTGTTAACATCGATACTACAACATTTGTGATTATTCATTTGCAACAAGATTTCCTGAATGTTGCTTGGAATTCGTCGGAAATATGTGATTTAGATATGTAGTTACGGATTTGAAATCGACGAATTGAATTTACGATTAAGGTAAACTCGACAAGTTCACATAGATAGTAAGAGAGAAAGAGAGAGAGATGATGGTGATTCTTGTTAATATTCATCAAGCGTCTATATGCAAAACGTCTGCTGATTCGCTTCCTTCCAAGATAGAATCACACAGCAACATTTATGTTTCAATCATATCAATACAAGGCACTCTAAAATCGCATAAATTTTTGAGTAATTTATATTCATTATTTTCCAAAAAAATCTACCTTTTAGTAATCCAATTTGTGATCGTCCTCATTAAGATATGCCTTTTTTTGTGTGTGTGTATAGTGTTGGCAAGATTTGGTAGCTGTGTAAATTTGGCGGTGGCATAGTGGTAGATCACTTAATTCCGGCAGCGCGGTGCTGTGTCAACTGTGCACCCACTGATTACTTATGTAAACATGATCTCAGGGGTGTAATTGGGCGTGCAATCAATGGCGTTTGCAGCCCAACCACGCTTAGCATTACAAATGAACTACCACTGCAATCACACGACCGAAACCAAACTCTAAATTCCCTCTTTAATCTAGAAAATATTCAACTGGGTCGGTTGAGGATAAGATAACACACCAAAATAGCCACCAAATTCAATTAAAATTGTCCAGAATTCTACTATTTCGAATATTTTTTAGGTAGATTACAAATAAATTGTACGGTCGATGATTGCGAATCAGCTGTGTGCACAAAAATGGTCCACTTCTTCGAAGAGCCAAAGTTATTCGATTTTGGTGTTAATATGTTTGAATATGGAATTAATTTCCATGACGGCTGCTGTATGATGGAGGAGGGGATGGGTTATGATACGACTATAGAGGTGTCATTATAAAACTGCTGGTCATGTCAGCAAATGGGTCTCAACCTGCTACTTAGTCAGTAGCCAGTCAGTCGGACTCGAACTATTGTTAGTCTATTAACAGCAATTCTTCAAATAAATCCATCTATCTTCTTCTAACGTACCCTATAGAATTTATAATCTTTTACTAACAAGAAAGAATAATAACTAATAATTTGAAGGTCTTGTATTAAAAACTAAAAAATATGGAAAAACAACAACAATCTGTAGATATTTATATCTCTGATCGCTAAAGAATGGCCTCGTAACTGGTTGAATCGATTTAAATTAAATTACAGAGGAAACGCAATAAAAATTTCTACTTTTTTATTGCTAAACATTAACCAGCAGATTATTATCCTATGATCTTTTCTATTACTGATGGATCTCTAACTATTTCCTTATAATTATTTTTTAGCTAAGCTTTGTGATTTTTTTTTTGTTTTGCTTGTTCCAGATGCAGAACAATAACAACACCATCCGACGATTTTAACGATTAATAATTATTCAACTATAATTATCAGGATAATTTCAGGTCTCTGTTACTGCCATTAGTGAATTTATAACTGAAACGACGTTAAAACGGTAGACATATAATTGCTACCAAGTTTCGCAGTGTGGAACTTTCAAGACAATTTACAATCTGTTTCAAAATCGTTGATAATTATTTTAAAAATAAAAGAAGAAGAACAAAGAAAACGGGACTCGTTTATTGGAACAAAGATGCACAACTTGTAACGAAAATCATTTCGAAAGCCGATTAATATGTTTTATTTTTCAGTGTTCATGTATGCAAAAATTCAGAGTTCTTTCATCGACTGATTTGTTTAGTATCTAGTATTGTCTAAAGAAAGTAGCCCCAAAATAATAAAACATATAGAACTGAAATAATGACTTATAACCAGTTGTTTGTTTAATCAGCGGAGACATTATTCCTGCATAGAAGATTAGGGGAGCTCAAGTAGTAGACACTTTTTTGACACTGTTAGAAATAAGACCACATTATCTTTTTTGTAGGGATAGTAAAATCTTACAAAATATTTGACGCTATTGTTAACTGCTTTGACGAGTTATCTTGCTAATCTGCTAATGTAAAAACAACTTTTAGAAGATCAAAGGTGTAGCAAATAAACCAAAACTAATCCTATCCTATTGATAAGCATTTGCAAAGCAGATGATCAGAGGTGAATCGTGTGCCGAATTTAATATTATTGAGTTTCACACTATTTAGATTTGTTAATAATGCCTCTAAAACGGTGATTTTTCTCAAAACTTATTGCTAGAGTATTTTAGACGATTTGGATCATTTTTTCGGTGTAAGAGTAGAAATTTGATCATTGGATGTGTCAAAAGGAGCTACATGAAACATCAAATACTGATAATATGTAAGTATCTATGCATCCAGATGAAACCCCTTTATACATTAAACATAGTCTATTAACTAGTTTGCCAGACAAATGAGAGTGCATTAGGACAAAATCAAAAGTAAATTTAAATTATCCTGATTTTGTATTATGGTCATTTCCGTTGCTGCAGCTAATTTGATTTACGACGGTCTATGAAACACACTATACCTCTAAAGTGCTCAACAGAGGCTTAGAGTGACACACTCAAAAATTAAGAAAGGGTTTAGAAAACTCTGTTCTATAACAGAAACAAAAATGCGGTATTATTGCGATCTTTAAATTAACTAAAGGAAGAAGCTGCGAAAATAAAGGTTTAGGTGAAAATATATGAATGTATCTGTAGGCGGCGTACTGTCAAATCCGTCATTTAAAAGAATCCCTCGTCTTTGTCAAACTGACTTGGCAGACTGTAAAACGATGAACATTTTGTCAGGAGTTCTATAAAATAATAATAATACGTTTGTAATTCTTCATAGAAGACGTTTTCATTGATGAATATGATCTTTGTCTTCCGATTGTAACATATTCACGCAGTATTTCTATAAAAAATACGTCGAAAAATATAAGGTTATAACATAGGTTGACATTTTATAGAACGCCTGACGAAAACAGATATTTAAATCAGTCATTTTATAAAAAAAATTTTTCGTCTTAAACATTTAAGAAAATGCCTGAAAATGTCAGGCGAATAATAAAACATTTCAAAATATCCGTTTTACAGTCTGCCAAGTCAGTTAGAGAAAGACTAGGGGTTCTTCTAAATGACGGATTTGACAGTATGCTGCCGACATATCTATCTTCTTTAACTTTTTATAAAGATGATTCTGTAGGTATCCCTAATGAGTCGGTGTATTCCAGAGTGTACAGTACATTCAAGGAACGATAAATATATGAAATATGAGAATCAGAGTTGCAAAAATTGCATTACTTTTTTAAATGCATTGGAGAGTCATTACTCATTACTGTTGTAATGAGTAACGAATTTATTTTTCATTACTCATTACTTTTTCATGTAATGAGGAATCAATTAATTGTCATTACATTTTTTTTAATGAGTAATGATTTTTTTGATACATTACACATTTTCAATTTGTAATGAATATTTTGAAAACTTCCATTAAATTTTACATGTTAATGAGTAATGTAAGTTCTTAACATTACTCTTTTTTTTTAATGGAGAATAAATGAATACGTCATTACTCATTATTTATAAATATAGTAGCTGTTCAGGATTCCGCGATACTCTTTTTTCAATTTTTGCACAATTCTGATCAAATATAGTAATCAAATTTATAATAAACGTATTACGAAAGATATTTCATTGATTAAATTTTATTCGTTTAATGTGTAATGTATCACATTACACATTACACAATACATTACATTCTTTAATGAGTAATGTACAGTTCCTCAATACTCATTTTTTTATTTATTAATGATTAATGTATCATGCTTCATTACTCATTAATTGATTAATGAGTAATGTATTTTTTACATTACTCATTAAAAAAAATAATGAATATTGCATTATTTTTTACATTAAGATTTTTGCAACGCTGATGAGAATATCGTGTCGATTTCTCTCGTCGAGAAAAGACCAGAGACAGGCCCCTTTCAGCTCGTCTCTCATCGCTTATTAAAAATCCATTACCTACATCCTCTGAGAAACTGAAATTAAAAAATGCAAACTGAAAAATCCATTTTCCTGCCATTGAGAATATGAATGAAATTTGCCATAAAATAGAAGTCAATATGCTAAAGCATGGATAGTATGTTTGATAGTAATACGGCGAGAGCTCTCGCTTTCTCTCGTCGAGCCAAGACGATAACTTACCCCTTGTTCTCATCTTGCCACAGTTTCTTCTACGTGCAATTGTCCCTATCAAAAATTCAGTTTCTAGACCTAAGATTTATGTCCTATGTAATTGCTTGAGAAAGTGTTTTAAAGAACATAAAAAAAAATAATTTTATGAATTTTTATGACTTCTTTTGGATTTATCTATAATCTTAAAAATACTAGTACTTTATTAGTCATATCTTCATATTCTAAATTAACTCGTTTGTTACATATTTAATAAGTTTTTACATACTTCTTTAATTTTTTCAAGAGAAGAGAAACTCTCTCTTCATGTATCAATTTTACGACAGACACATTTTTGATTTCTCGTCTCGTTTCATCCCTAAAACTATTTTTTAGAATTTTTAGCACTTCGTAAGAAATCGTATTTGTGCTTTAGTTTTGTTGAGATTAAATATAAAATCATGGAAAATATGAACGAAAACCTTATTCTAAAACTCACCATTAGATAATTTATTTACATGAAATGTCTCGCAACTAATTTATGATTGACAGTTTTATTGGTTGTGTAATGTTTGAACAACTAACACGACCACATTGTACTATTTTAATTAGGTTTATAATATAAGCAAAAATTATTTGTTTTATTAATAAAACATGAATGAAATTTACATCTGCTGCAATTCGACATAGATATATAGTGAAAGGTAGGTAGCTCATTATTACTGAAATACAAATAACCAAAGATGATTCCAGCACACCAACAACAATCTAAAAAGGAAATTACTTTAATAAACCACGATGGAATTTCCACAAAACCATTTACTACTCTTGAATTACAGCAAAAACTGTTAAAAAAAAACCGAACCATCTGGGGAACGTGTCGAAATTCAAACGTTCTATATAAACATTTCAAGGTGGTGTTTGTTGTTGCGACTTCCCGTCTTCTTCAATAAATCGTCAATAATGTTAATTTGATTGTAATTTCGTGTATTGTGGGTGTTTGAAATTTCGTTGAAACCAGTTCATTAATGTCGAAATAAATTCGACACCTGTTTATGTGTGTATGTTATTTTCCGTGGTGCTTTAATAATCAGTAAGCGTGAATGCGTGAGAATTGATAGAATAATCCGTTAAAATACAGGAAAAATAAATAATTTTTCAATTTTTTTTGTTGTCTAATAAAAATTTAAATGGCAGCTTTCTAGTTATTAAACAGCAATTTACAGTTTCTTTATATAGGTAATTAATTGATTAGGAGTGACCGCATATGGTATACGTCCGATTCTATTTTATTATATATAATAATGATAATAGTGTTAATAATAATAATTTTCTCTAATATAATGGAATATTATAATATTTCATTTCTTATTGGTGTATCGATCGATTATATTTTATTAACCAGATATCGGAACAAATAAGCCAATACCTCAAACAAAGAGAACTCTAGGTGCCTTCAGCTATAAAAGGGTTATAATTATGAAGTCGATGTACGTATATGTGGAATAAAATAGCCGATAGCGTTATCTATCTATTATTAGACACAGATCAATATTTCTGTATTGTTGGTTAATATTTAACAATCCTTTTGTGGACGAATGTTGCTGCCGCTATTCTATAAATTCGTCACAAAACTGTAAATCAAAACAAAGTCGGTAATTTGTGAGGAATTTCTACTCAACCATTCTACTACTCTCAAATCAAATAACTTCCAGTATGTGCTGTGAAAGCAACTGTAATTTACAATTTAAACCAAATTCGTTGAATTATAAATTAGTAACTAGTCATAAAACTATAAATACCATCAAAATCGGGCGCCTGTTGTTAAACCAAAAAGCACTACAATTGTCGGAAGATTGTTCGGAATCGGATTTCAGAAGATCGTGAGTCGAGAAAAATGCAGCGACTCCGACTTCATATTTGAATTTTCTAATTCATGCGAGTCGAATTTTATTAAATATCGATCTAATGGTTTTAGTGAAAGGAAAATTGCAAATTGCAGACAGGGTCGGTCCAAGCTTTGCTGGGCTCCAGGCAAGCTTTTTTTGGCGCCCCTCTCCGGAAAGGTAATAAAAAAACATCTGGAGTCCCATCGAAAAGTGTCACAACTCAAAAATCAATTTAAAAAAGGACACACGGTTTGGTTCCAGTTGATAACTGTAATAAAAATACAAAGAAAAGCTATTGCTATTGTAAAAAAAAACATAATTATTTGAAAATTTACCATTTCCATGGGATTTTTGGCAAGGTTTGGCATGGGATGTCTGTGTTTACACTAAAGGCACTTACACTAACACTTGAACTATACACAATTAATTATTAATTAAAAAAAATAAAATTACAATCTTCCGAAACCACAATATCACTTCGAAGACTGGAACACAAGCTGACAGAAACGAATAAATCTAAGAATGATAAATAAGTAAGCGTCCTCTGTTCGCTAAATAGTAAAATATTAAAAATGTCTTTTGTAAAGAAAATAAAGGGCACAATACAGATGAAAGAATTAAGGCTAAGGAGGCAATTAGAAGCTTCAAAAAAAACTTCCAAGACTGGATTGTGCTTTCGAAATAAATTGTCATCGAAAAATTTCGACTAATCATGAGAGGATTTTCCAAAAACTGAACCTCTTTTAGAATCTACGAGGTCTGAAGATGTAAAATAGATCGATTGTTCATCTCTGACTCATCAGACTTAAGACTGATCTATCGTTTCGTTTTTTTTATAATTAGTAATAAATTAGGTACTCTTAACAAGATGCTATACATAAAGACGCCCCTAAAATTCTGCTGCTCCAGACATCTGCATGTTAGCCTGTTTGGCTGTGATCTTAGACCGGCCCTGATTGCAGATGCCTCACATAAAATGAAAATGTCGCATATTATGACACAAGCATCATCTCCGAGTGATGATCTAGTTTCCGACACATCTTTGGATAAATCAGACAACTCAAGTTTGAAAAATAAAACTTCGTATGGACTATAGGTATGACCGCTTATTGAAGTTTAATGTGAAAGAAGCTTTTCCAGTTTATTGAGAAATTATTCGAGATAGAATGATTTGAAAATAACTAAAACAGATTTAAGGACTTCTTTGAAGGAAGCTCTATTTCAAACCATGGTGTCTGAGAAGCTTTGTGTAGAATAAGAGACAATAATTTTGATTTTTAAATCCTTCTCAAATTAATTAAATTTTTATTTTGTTATTAATTTATATAAATTTTCAGCTGAGATTCGCTCTTGTCAAATTTTGTTATTTTACATCAGCTATAAAGAAAATTGTTTTTAGAATATATTTACTTCAACCGGAGTCGGAGTTCTAACAAGTCAAGCTACCACAAAGCATCATATTAACTAAAATAATGTCAAAACTTCACACTGTTAGTATTTCCAAACTGTTCACCAGACACCCTAATAATTAACCATAATAAATGTCACTAGTCATTTCCTAAATACTAAATACATGCTTCGTTAATTATTTCCGTTATCAAAAGAAAATTATAGTATATAGAAAACTACTTATCATTTAAAATAATAAATAATTTTTGTCAATTAAATTAATGATAGTAGAATAGTGTCAATAGCCATTGTACAAGAAGACAATACGATTTAAATACCATTGTCAGTTACAGAATTTTATTACAGACATTCGAAATTAAGCTCTCACTTACCAATGACTGGCAGTTGGCCCTGAATAAACAACAACCAACTGCAGCAACAATGACTGGCAGACTCTTTCAGCTAAATGCTGCCAGATTACTTTAATGATAGCCCTAATGACATTTATAGAATAACCAGTCAAATTAATTAAACTACAGTCGTTTTTTTATCGTCTTACCAATCCGTCTCATCTTCTTGATACAATTGACAAAGAAATCTACGTTATGTTGTTGAGAAAAAACAAAAATTCCTATACAGAAGAAAATGATACGCCGTGCTTTCCCACAATGGCTATAGGTATTCAAGATAAAAGCTTCGTGACATGGCTATTAGAAGGTGTGGATCAATTTATGGAACAGTAGCAATTATGTAGTAGTAGTAGTGAGCTTTCTTGGTTGTATTTCAATCATTTCAAAAGATCCATCATTCGAGATACGTCTAGAATTAAAATTAACGAAAAAAAAATCGATTTATGGGAATTGTATAAAAAACTGGATAGAAATCCAACCACCCCTTTAGAAGTTCTATGTGTACAGGATCGACCGGTAATGTAATTACCTTCAATACTGTCAGAGCTTCTCTCAAGTAGGGGCTTTCAGACCTATACAGTTCGCACTTGAGTCTATAACGTTACCAATAAATACCAGGTCCCTAACTTTGTAATAAAACAAACAAAACGACCGACTATAGTCGCCCTTTTATTCCGTACATTGTGTTCGTTTCATTATCGAACAGATTCCTTGTATTATAAACAAAGAGAAATTGAGTGAAGATTATTAAAAATACGATCGACTGAAAAAGCAATCATTCATCTTTAGATAAACTGATACGAATCGGGTGTGTAATTGGAAATGTACTAAATTCGTTTGGTGATATTTCTGCCAATCTGTCTGTTGTTGAAAATTTATTGTCAAATAAGTTATGAATACGGTTACAAAATAACCACTTTAATGAAACTGTCAATGTCTAACTTTTAATGACACTGTAAAGATGCCAATATCGTCATTTTTGTTGTCAGTGTATGGAATGTTCTTTACATCATCAACAAAGCTTATGCAACGTCCAGAACGACTCTTTTAAATTAGACAACATCTGTAATCATCATTTTTTTCAACAGAATGTAGAAAAAATTCTCATATTTATTAAATTGTTCAAATTTTTACCGTTATCATTATTATTACTATTATTATTGTGAACAAACTGAAAGAATATTAATCTAACTTTGTTGCTTTTACTTAATGTTTGTGTGTGGAATGACTGTTCTCTGTATTTTTTTTATTTGTGATGATTTATGACACCTGGAAGTTTTCAATTTAACTCAATCAGCGTTTGTAAATGTCCAAAGCGATCTCTAATGGTCATTTATATTTTTGTGATAATTTTCGAAATCATTAAGCATCATCGTCGATGTGGTCGTATATACAAAAGTAAAAGAGAAAACTAATGCTTTCTAGGATAACTCTATAACATATGAACATACATAGAGTCGCATACCTACATCGTACCTTGATCCAGTGGCGGATTTAACTGCGATGCCGCCCTAGGCACAGTCTAATTAAACTTAATAAGCTTCATTTGGCTAGCAAAAGTGCCCATGTAGCTAAACTTGGGAATATGAAATTGTTGTAATACTATTTGAAAGCACTTGTTTGGTTTTAAACTCTGATGTTTGAATTTTAAAAATCACCATAATGTCAGGAACTGAAATTTGAAAATTTCAGGAGAATTGTTTCGTCAAAAATATTATGGTGTACACTGTTAGAAATTTCCGTAGTAATTTTACTAAATTTGTGTAGGAAGTTTTTACGCACCACATTTTTGAAATTATGGAACTCAGTCTTGTAATTTTACTACACAACTTATCACAACTCAGTTTCAAATTATTACAAATCATCAGTCGCAAAATTACTAATCATTTACTAGAACTATGTTTAGTAATATTACTATACATTATTTTGTAATTTTACTAAGCCAAATGTATCAAATAAATCTAGTAATTTTACAAAAATTCATTGTAATTATACTAGATAACTTATTTTAGAAAAATTACAAACTTCGTGTTGCAATATTACTCACATTTAGAAAGAAAAGAAAAAAAAGAAAAGAAAGAAAAGAAAAAAAGAAAAAAAAAGAGAGAGAGAGAAAAGAAAAAAAAAGAGAAAAGAAAAAAAAAGAAAAGAAAAAAAAAGAAAAGAGAAAAGAGAGAAAAGAGAAAAAAAAAAAGAAAAAAAAAGAGAAAAGAAAAAAAAGAAGAAAAGAAAAGAAAAGAAAAGAAAAAAAAAGAGAAAAAAAAAGAAAGAAAAAAAAGAAAAGAAAAGAGAAAAGAAAAGAAAGAAAAGAAAAAAAAAAAAAAGAGAAAAGAAAAGAGAAAAAGAGAGAAAAGAGAGAGAGAAGAGAGAAAGAAAAGAAAAGAGAAAAGAAAAGAAAAAAAAAAGAGAAAAAAAAAGAAAAGAAAAGAGAAAAGAAAAGAAAAGAGAGAGAGAAAAAAAAAGAGAGAGAAAAGAAAAGAAAAGAAAAGAAAAGAAAAAGAGAAAAAGAAAAGAAAAGAGAGAAAAGAAAAGAGAGAGAAAAGAAAAAGAAAAGAAAAGAAAAGAAAAGAAAAGAAAAGAGAGAGAAAAAGAGAGAGAGAGAAAAGAAAAGAGAAAAAAAAAAAAAGAGAGAGAGAAAAGAAAATAGAGAAAATAAGAAAATATAAAATAAAATAAATAAAATAAAATAAAATATAAAATAAAAATATATAAAATAAATATAAAATAAAATAAAATAATAAAAAAAAATAAAATAAAAAAAATAAAATATAAAATATAAAATAAAATAAAATAAAAAAAAA
>JAEDXX010000410.1:0-55376 GCA_021725515.1 Epicauta chinensis | reverse complement strand
GACTTATTTCTAAATGTACAGGTATTGGTGATGTACAAGAATATTTACCTTCATTATCATTTTCGTTTATAAAATCGCACAGAAAACGGACACTTTTGAACTATTAGTTAAAAGTGGCGATTTATTTATTTAAAATAAAAAGATACATGTGAAGTGTATCTGTTACTGTGAAAGTCCGAAATTGGTGAATAACGACATTCACCGGTGAATGTCGACATTCATATAGTCGCTAGGTGTATATCCGAAATATTTCATTACATTGCTTACATTCGGACCTCCACCAGTGTATGTCGACATTCACAGATACGCTTTGCTGGAAATCCGAAAGGGAGGAGCCCATAAAGAGGCGACTGGCTCTCTCCCGCCAAATCCTTTGTTTTATTGGCAATATTGAAACGGCGACAGTTTAGCAAAGCGGGAGTTTCAAAATTGTCTGTTTAACTTACGATTTTTTTTATTACTATTATTTTCTTTTCTCATTTAGAATATACTATGGGATTTAAATCCTTAATTAAATATAATAAAACATTTTTACATTTATAGCATTCAAAATTTTTCCCAAGCTCTCTCAACTCCACAGTACGCCTACCGTCAACTTTTTAGCTAATTTTTTTTCTTTTGTAATTTTTTTATCATAAATTTTAGGCATAGGGTCCATATAAGCTATAATATAAACGTGGTCGGAGCAATGTTGTCAGATCACCGTAACCGGAAATATTTGATAGTGTTTATCTATAGTTGCCCTGACTACACTATTGCATGCTGGAACTACCGTAAGAAATAAAAAAAAAATGTTTCGGAAGCTCATGAATCGAGAGCATTCTTGTGGTGGTAGTTGGGTTACATTTTCCCTATTTCTCGATTAGTTAGAAACTTTGTGGGGTCCTGGGTCCTTCTTATATCTGCAACTGTACACGTTCTTGGGACTTTTATTTCTCTTTCTGATGAGAGATCTCGCAGCCGTTCACACTTAGAAAAAAGTGAAAAAAACATTCTGTATATATAGTAATGAGAGACTTCAACCTTAAAATTGGGAGTAAACAATTGATAACGAAAATTAACTAAAAGACATTACATTAGCTGTTTAAAGCTAATATGTGGCAGCAATTAAATATGTTTTGTATACTAATTGTTATAACAATTACACCAGTGATTTTCAACCTTTTTTTGTTGCGATACATTTTCAACATTTTCAAATTTTGACTGTACACTAACAATAAAATAAGCTTAAAAATAAATAAAAATAATTTACATTGCTAAAATTTGGCGGCACACTTCAGGCACTGGTTGAGAATCACTGAATTAGACGATTAAATGATTAAGAAAAAAATCACAATATTTTCAATTAAGAATGTTCATGTTTAATAATTGTAGTAATTTAGATGCATTTTGCATACTTCCGCACTAGGTCAAATTGACGGAGGAAATAACCACTTAAAAAGTAATTTAATTATTCAATTATTATTCAATATTCTACATTCTATTTTGTGCATCTTTTACACGAATACTCAATTTTGTACGTTTGCGGCAAACAATATTTTCACAGTTTTTGCAGACGTTATTGCTCCCGTCTTGCGTTCTTGTGAAGAACTAGACGATGGTTGATTATAATCTATGCGTTTTGTTTTTGTGCAAGTTCTTTATGCTTATTCCTGCTAAATCAAAAATGTTGAAGAACACCTCGAGAGACCATCGAAAAGATGCTGCTCTTTTAAGCGTACACTAAAAGAGAATTTTATTTATTATCTAAATCTATAAAAGCGATTTACCACTCACTGACTGATTCACTCACTCACACATTCATCACGATATCCTCGAAATTATCCGTCCGATAGACTTTAAATTTGGCACATGTATTCCACACGTGATGCTAACGCTCACTAAGGAAGGATTTTTGGAAATTCATCCTCTAACGGGGTTAAAATGGACATGCGTACTTTTTTTCTTATATATACGGAAATGAAATACTAACAGATAACAACACATTTCGTGACATACTTATAATCTATGCGATCAAAGTCGCTTGGGTACAGATAGTTTATAATTATGATAATTGCATTCAAAAAGATGCATAACAATATCAAATCCTTGACCGTGGTACAAATTTGTCGTCTTTATAAAGACAAAAAGTCCCCTCCTCAGCACAGTGTAGTGTTTCGGTCCGATAGATAAAGATGTTATTGGTATTAACCATAATTATTGTTCTGCTTGCTCTGATTTACGATTATTATAAGAAATGGGAACATTATAAGGTAAGTTGGAAGACTCCAGGTCCATGGTGTTTACCATTTATTGGAAGTGTTGGTTTTCTTTTCAAAGATGTTTTGGGTATGTATTATCAGTACCATTTCCGTTACTATTATTATTATTATTGTGGATTTTCTTGCACTTCCCTCGTTTTACTTACTTCACTGAGTTAGATCTTCGACCGTGAAGTTAAGCTCAATAATAAGGGAAGGATTCTACAATAACCTTCCCGAAATATACCATGTTTCTAAGGATAATTATTATTCGTAGTTGATTCGATGTACGAATAATTATACGACACTTGGGATATATTTACCCTGCTTCCCGATTAGTTAGAAACTTTGTGGGATCCTGGGTCCTTCTTATGTTTGTAACTGTACATGTTGTTGGAACTTTTATTTCTCTTGCTAATGGGGCTAATGTGAGATTTCGCAGCCGTCCATACTTAGAAAAAACACCCTGTATGTGCAGTGTCAAATATTGCCGCTTTTTGTAAGATATTTATACTTATATAAGCCATTTCTCATTCACTATATTCGATAGACTTTAAATTTAGCACATATATTCTTTTCATGATGTAGACGCTCACTAAGAAAGGATTTTCGAAAATTCAACCCCTAAGGGCGTTAATATGTTGGAATACTGTCGGTTGTGGAAATAAGTTTTCCACAAGCGGGTACCCGTCCGCATCGCTGGCCGTTTTTGGAAATAAGTTTTGATGATTTAGCAGTTTAATTTTAAAATGTAAATAACAGAGATTCTAACCTCACAATCTGTGATGTTTCACAATAATTAAACAATAATTTTGTTCAAATATTTCGATATTTTGCCAGATTGTGATTTAATTACTTTTGTTACTTTTGTGAATATAAACCAACGTACGGGCGGGACAAATTCTGCCGGGTCCGCTAGTACACAATATTTTTGTTATTATTACCAGGAATTTCTTTTATATAATTTAAACAATTTTTGTTTATTGTTCCAGTTACTTCAATTATTATTGGTATTATTTTTGTTTTGCAATTCCACTTTATTGTGTCTTTCAATATATTCTTGTTTTGCCAATATAGAACAACCTGACATTATGTGATATATTGTTGCATCTGCCTGTTTACATAGTCTACATTTAGGATTTATATCCATTTTCATTATGTGTTTTTTAAAATAATTTGTTTCTATAGCTTGGTCTTGTGCAGCAGTTATTAAGGCTTCAATTTCACCTTTAAAGTCTCCTTTTTTCAGCCAAGCAAATGTTAATTCTTTATTTATTATATTGTTTATGGTTATTTCGTTTCTGTATTGACCATGTAAACGTTTACTTACCCATATTTCAATTTTTTGTTTTTCTGGTGTATTTTTTAAGTTGATTTTTAACTCTTTAATAATCTCTGTTCTTGTTTTATTAGTTTCAGATTGTAATTGTAAATTAATATTGTTTATTATTTTCGTAGCTTTTTTTAATAACGATTCTATTTAGGTTTAATGTATTCTTCTTTTATTAGATGTTTTTATATATTTAGCAAATGTTACTACTGTTCTTTTGAATTGATCTACCATATTAAACTACTTAATCCTCAGCCTTCTTCAGATCTAGGTAAATAAATACGATCTACGTCAGCTCTGGGTTGCAACAACTTATTAATTGTTAATATTTTTCTTCTTCTCCTATCAATCTATTCAATTTATTATTTTATTATTCTTATTATTGTTATTATTAGCCTGATAACTATTTTTCGTAGATGTCACACATGGAGGATTTAAAATAATGGAATCCTATGGTAATAATCGATTGTCATTATGGTTTGGATCACGTCATCTATTTATTACGCAAAATCCAAAAGATATCGAAATCATTGTAACACATCCTGAATGTTTTGATAAAGATCGGATGTACGATAAATTTGAAGGTTTTATGGGCGATGGATTGTTAATTTCGAAAAGTAAGTGTATCTAAATTCGTATTCGGTTCGCCACTTGTTGATCCAGTCAGGTCAGGTCAGGTCAGCTCGGGTGGCTCTTTACCGATGAAAGACTAAACTAAAAACTGCAGCCAACATCGTCTATTGCGCATATGCGAATATGTTTTGATATTTGTTTCTGTGATTGGACTTATTTGTTTACGGATATACCCAGTGAAAACATTACCTTCATATGACGTCATAGATATGTCACATAGAGATCATAGAATTTTTACATAGATATGACATAAAAATGACTGTATTGATGACTTTTATATGACGACATGATTGTGACTTAAATATTACGTAAATATTATGTACTATTCCCATCATACTGTGACGTCACATCAAAGTCATAAATTTATATATTATTTACGTAAGAAATAAATCATACAATTACATAAATTACAAGTCATATTCTGACGTGAAAGTGATATAATAATACCGTCATATATTTACATAAGAAACAGCATATATTTTTATGTTTTTTTTGTTATATAAGGTATATGATAATAACAATAAACAATTTAGCTTGTACTCTTCCTTGTTTTTCTTTATTTTCGCTATACCGGTTTCGGCGGCTTACACCACCATCATCAGTAGCTAATTTTTCTCGTCAAAAGTAGGTTAGCAAGAAAAATTAGCTACTGATGATGGTGGTGTAAGCCGCCGAAACCGGTATAGCGAAAATAAAGAAAAACAAGGAAGAGTACAAGCTAAATTGTTTATTGTTATTATATATTTTTATGTAAAATTGATATAAGATGAACGTCATACTTAAACCTCAGCTTCAGATCATCCTCTTACATACAAAAACGATGCTCTTATTTATATACTATGTAGGTATTAAGCCGGTAAGTGAAATTTCATACGAAATTTATTAATTTTTATATTTATATCTAGTGTTCAAATTTTACTTACTACAAATTCTCTTTAAATGCAAACATTAAATATATTTTTAACGTTAAATTATAAATTAAATGAATAAAATTATTATAAAATAAAATTATTATAAATAAAAGATGTAAGCAAATTTCAAAACTAATTATTGTATTGTATTAAAGGTAGAGTAACAAAATACCCAGTGAAAACATTTACGTAGTACAAAGAATAACAGATGGCGCAGGTGTTATAATTCACTCGTCTTGGGCTAACTTAGTATCATTGAGTTGCTCGTTTGAACCGACAACGCCGACAACTTGTCATTTTACGAGTGCTCGCCGCAATAATATCTGTAATGAAATAAATATTTTTCTTTTGTACACAATGTGTAGTATTAAAAATATCCCACTATAAATTTACATTAAAAAAATTAATGGTGGCCGCCATCTGTAAAAAGGTTGGGGACCCCTGAAATAAGACATTAGGAATACTACATGAGATCATTGTTATGTCAGCTTAATGTCAGTTAAGTCAATCGGAGGTCATATTTATATCATCTATATATTATGTAAGAATCTTACGTCAGAAAGTGGGAAATTATGAGTCATATATGACTCATATATGACTTACATCTTACGTAAATCATGACGTAGCATGACGTAATTCTGACGTCAGTTTGACATAATTGTGTTGATGGGTACTGATTGTGTCTACTACGGTTACTAAGGATCATTTATTTTAAAACTAGTATAAGCCCATTTGGAAGAAAATTCCGACACTACATGTTTCACGAAATAAAGTATTAACTGAAGAAATATTAATACCTAAGTTGTAAATAATAAATTTAATACTAAATTAATCATAAATTATAAGATTTATTCATGTTTCTTTTTTGTTATGGATTTCCAAAATAAATAATCCATAAGTAATTTTGAGCGCTTTTTCTTTAAAAATATTAACTCATATTCAATATTCTATAGAATTTCTTTACAATGTCGAGAAAACAAACTTGCGCATGCACAGTAGACGATGTTACCTGCGCTTTTTAGTTTAGCTTTACCATTGCGCAATGGCAAGGAGCGGTAAGCTGAGAGAACGAAGTGTGACTGTGAATGTTCTGTGTTGATGGCAACATGAAAGTCAAGCTATCAGCTCATATATTGGAATATGATTACGAATTGTTTCAGCTGAAATTTGGAAGAAGCACCGGAAATTCGTATCGCCATCCTTCACGAAAGTTGTTGTTGAAAGTTTCATTGATGCTTTATATAAAAACAGTTGTCGTTTAGTTGATGAGATCTGTAACGATTATGGGAAAGACGAGCGGGACATCTCTTATTTCATGTACAATTTTGCAATTTGGTCCTATTGTGGTGAGTGTGATTCATTCGTATAGCGGGCGTAATGATGTGATCAATAAAATGACATAATTTACGATTACAGATAATTTTATGGGAGTTGATGTTGTGGAACTCAATCGAAAACTCCATTGGGGCACTTTATTATTAAAGTATGTAAACTTTGATAAATTTACGATTCACGTGATCAACAATATCGTAAAAGTATACTTTATCCACCAGTGTACAGATTGGCCGAGTGGGCTAACTGCGCCAGTGGATAAAGTGTACAATGCAACATCTTTTAACAACATTTTTCATCACTAAACGATAAAATAGTGTTTCACCATAAACTGTTTAAGATTTAACCAATTAACCTGGGGCCGTATGTTTAATCCAATTGAAACGATTGACTTTATTTACGATTTTTTGCCAAAATCTAAAGAATACCGTAATGTCCATAAACGATTCCAACAATTCTATGACAGCGTTTTGGATATGTCTATGGAAAGAATCCAGAATTACCCAAACATTACAAATACCGAGAGAAAAGTTAAAATTTTAATTGAAATCATGCAAGAACTTGGCACTCAACAAAAACTGTCACCTAAAGAAATTGAAGATGAACTTAAAACATTCATGATTGCGGTAATAATAGCTTCATTCTAGAAAATTCTAGAAAAAATTTAAATTATTAATTAAAATAGGGAACTGATACTACAGCTCTAACACTAAGCTTCATTACTGTCATCTTGGGAACGTATCCAGAAATCCAAGAAACCGTCTATCAGGAAGTCCTGGAAGTGTGTGGACGTTCCGATCCAATTCGGCTAAATCACGTGCATCAGCTCAAATATTTAGAACGTGTCATAAATGAAGTGATGCGATTATTCCCGCTGGGAGCGCTAGTTGGCCGCCAAACTCGCAGTTACATCGATTTAGGTTCGTTGCACTTTTTTGGCTTTTGTTCTTTTTAATTTTCTTAAGTTTTCAGGTGATATCGTATTACCACCGGGCACAGGTGTGGGTATTTTAACATACAACGTGCATCGTGACCAGCGTTTCTGGACGGATCCGTTACGATTCGATCCCGATCGTTTTTTGCCAGAGGAGTGTACGAAACGAATTCCGTACACTTTTATGCCATTTTTGGCAGGTCCTAGGAACTGTATCGGTATGAAGTATGCCATGTTTCAATTGAAGATAGCGGTGGCGAATTTGGTGCGGAATTTCAAATTTCACTCGAAATATAGGAAGATTGAAGATATTGATGTTGACATTGTGATGTTCCCGAAGATGCGTGGTGGTTTCCAATGTAAAGTTGAAGCAAGATTGTGAATATTTTCAAAAATACAAAAAGAAGGTCACTTTTAGGCTGGAATAAGGTACATGCACCTCCTAAGAGCTTCAAGACAGGATAGAAAGCAGTTTTAGGGCTTTATTTGAGCACTTTCTACCTCTACTAGCTTAGTTAGTTTAGTATGGCTAGTTGTGTATATTATTTGCATCACTCAATAAATATTTACTTCTTGTTCCTTCTATGATTAAATTTTTTGTTTGCCTTCACCAGCCGACCTCCTAAGCATAGATGCGGTGTGGTTGAAAATTGAATCGATATTGTGAATGTTCTCAGACATCCTAAAGGAAGCCTATTTTTAGGCTACAGAATCAAAATTACAATAGAAAGTTATTTTGGCCCCTTACAGTGATTGCTTCTTTTAGCTTTCTACATCTGGCACAGCAAAAGTTGATTACTCAGAAAATATTTGCCATTTCTGCCTTTTCTAAGACCACATTTTTTGCTCGCCTGCACCCTGACGCTCTGCACACAATGTCAATACTTTTGCAGCCTTCAACGCATTTCCTACCATTTTACTTCTTATTATCGCATTCAACATTTAAAAAGTCGGCTGGAAATAAACAAGAAACGAACTATTCTCCGAACAAAACAATGGAAAATAACGGAGTCGCGCCTCATTTTCCATTCCAAAGTCTCTTCGTCTTGCTTTAAGTCATGTTTAAATTCTTAAACTGTGCAACATGTTTATATGATAACCAAAAATGATAATTCAGATCATAATCAATATGCATTATGTATGCAAGGAATGGTACGTAAAGGGGTTTCTAAAACGAAAACTGTAACGATAATTATTAAATAATGAATAACAAGTAAACAATGTTGATATATTCTAGTAAATCACCTTGACTTTAATAAAACACGGAGAACAGGTCGAATTTTGTATTTTTAAACATTTAAACATTTAAACATTTAAACCATTCACAGTCGTTCGTTTGATCGAAAATGTTGTTTATATTAATTACAATTGTATTAAGTCTGATTATAATCTATCATTACTGGACAAATTGGAACCATTATAAAGTGTGGTGGAGAACGCCAGGACCATGGAGTTTACCATTGGTCGGCAGTATTGGCTATTTTCTATCACAACGTGGCAGTACGTATTATCACTATTATTATTATAGTATGCATTAATTGGACAATTAAAAAGTGAAACTAATCGGTGGGAATTGAACCCGAGACGTGCAATATACAATCATGCGTGCCACTGCATTTGAAGATCCGGGTTCGATCCCCAATCGTTGCCGTAATTTTTTTCTAATTAAAAACGATTTTTTTCCAAACTCCACAGATCCTTTGGATGGAATCGTAAGCACTATGAAATCGTACGGTACTGATCGTATCTCGTTATGGCTAGGACCGCGTTTCTTGTTTGTCACCCAAGATCCCAGAGATTTCGAGATTGTTCTAACGCATCCCGATTGTATCGATAAATTCGATATGATTTACGATAAACTGGAAGCGATCGTTGGAAATGGCTTGATTCGTTCAAAGAGTAGGTAAGCAAAACGGTTCGAATATTTGCTTGAATTATTCGATTGCAGCTGATCATTGGCGCAAACATCGGCGACTCTTCTCGCCAGCCTTCACGAAAACGGTTTTAGAGAGTTTCATTGATGATTTGTTTAAAACTAGTTGTCGTCTGGTCGATGAAATCCGTAAGGATTATGGCGATAAGGAGCGGGATATCTCCTATTTTATGTACAATTTTGCAATTTGCGCCTTTTGTGGTGAGTCTCGTATTCGATTTTATCTTAGTAGATGAAGAAATCCAATTTTCTCAATAATGGCTAAAAACAAAGGCTTGGAGAAGAAAAGAGATTTTTGGCATTTGGTCTAAATAACTTGAACACTCGTTTTTTTTCTGTTTAAAAGAATCGAAAGTGCAAGGCAATGAACTGTTGAAAAGTGCATTGACGAATTAAAAATTCAAATTTCCATTGTCAATTTCTATTGTTTCAGTTTTTGTTGCTTTTGTCATTTGTAAATTTCCTATTAATTGTGGGTTTTTTCCTCTCCTTCTTTGTTCTTAATTCACTTTTTGATATGCATCTCCATCCTTTTCTTAATTTTCACCTTAGTCTTTTTCTTTCTTTCATTCTTCTTTGTTTTCTCCTTTGTTTCTCTCCTTCACCTTCTCCTTTTAGTCTTTCCCTTCTACCTCTTCTATTATTTCTCATTTTTTCTTCTCATTCCTCTTCTTCTCCTTATAATTTTCCTCTTGGTGATTTTCTGGATCTTCTTTCCATTCTCCTACTACTTTTAATTATTATTGTCCCTCTACTCGTTCGTCGTCTTCACCTTTCTTATTGCTTTCTTCGTTTTTCTTCATCTTCTGCGCCTTTTTCTTAATTATCTTCTTCGCCTTCTTCTTATCCAACTTGCTATATTCCTTGTAATTCACCTTCACCTCCTCTTTCTCCGTCTCTTTCTTAATTCACTTTTTAGTTCCTCTTCTCGTTAGTTCTTTTTTGTTTGCTTTCTTCTCACGCCTATTTCTCTCTCTCTCGCCTTGATTATTCACTCACTGGTATTTTTCTTCTCACCCTTCTTTTTCTAAATTCTCTTTTGGGTCTTCTTTGCCTCTTTCTGTTCTCCTCTTCCTCTTCTATGTCTTCATCTCTTCCGTAATTCACTTCTGACCATTTTTGTCCTCAATTCTTGTTCTTCATCCTTTCTTAACCACTCTCTTCTCCTTCTCCTCCACTTTCTCCTTTTAATCTTCGCCTTCTTCCTCCCCCATTCCCCGTCAATTCAACTCTTTTCTTCTTATTCCCTTTTGCATCTCTTTTAATTCATTTCTTGGTCTTTTTTCCTCTCCTCTTTCCCATTTTCCTCCTTTCATTCCATATTAATTCACTTTCTGTTTTCTTTTTTTAATTCTTCTTTACCTTCCGCGTATTTTTCTTAGTTCTCTTCTTTCTTCCCTCCTTCCCCCTCTACATCTTCTGCTCCTTCTGATTTCACTTCTTTATCTTTTCTCCTTCTTCTCCATCCTTTTTAATTTTATTGGTCTTCCTTTTCTACTGTTTTTGTTTGCTTTTCTTCTACTGCCTCTTGCCCTTTCTTCCTATGGATCTTCACCTTCATTCTCTCCACCACTTTCTTAATGCACTTTGGAATTCCTCCTATGCTTAGTTTTCTTCTATTTCTTCATCTTCCGCTCATTCCACTCTTTCTTCTTTTTTATTTACTTATTTATATTTTTCCTCATTCTTCTTCTTTGTCTAAATTGTCTCCAAGGTCTTATATTGCTATTTTTTTTTTATTCTTCTCCTCCATCTCTTCTTTCTCTTTTGCTATTTCATAATTCCCTTCTGATCATTTTTGTCCTCCGTTCTCGTGAATATTCCTTTCTTAACCACAATATCTCCTCTCCATCGCCTCCTTCTTCTTCTTCTTGCCTCTCTTCTATTACTCCCCCTTCACCTTCTCTTCTTCTTACTAAAGATTATTCACTTTTCAGCCCGGTTCTAGTTTTGAATATACTTCTTTTTGTTACTGTTTTAGCCAACTTCATGGGAGTTGATGTTGAAGAGCTGAATCGAAAACATCACTGGGGCACTATGTTGCAACGGTACAAGAATAATTGCCAAAATACGTTAAAATTCTTCTAAAATATAATTTTTGTTCTCGTTCTAGAGGCAATAAATTATCCTCTCAACGTATGTTTGTGCCACAGTATATGTTCGATTTCGTCTTCAATTTATTACCAAAATCAAAAGAATACCACCAGGTAGTGAATGAAGTTCGTCAATTTGCTATAGACGCTTTAGAAATGGCTAGCAAAACCCCGCAAAACCCACCAGAACGTCTAAATGGTGAGATGAAGCGTAAAATTTTACTTGAATTGATGCTAGAATTGGAACACGATAAAAAATTATCAATTGACGATTTCCATGATGAACTGATAACGTTTCTAATTGGGGGCACGGATACCACAGGGTTAACGTTAAGTTTTATTACCGTCATCTTGGGCATGTATCCAGAAATCCAAGAAACTGTCCATCAGGAAGTCCTGGAGGTGTGTGGACGCTCAAATCCAATCATGCTAGATCAATTGCATGAGTTGAAATATTTAGAACGTGTGATAAATGAAGTGATGCGATTGTTTCCGCTAGTTCCACAAGTTGCCCGCCAAACTCGCAATTATGTTGATTTAGGTAAACTACAATGTTTTGGTTTCTTTTTAGTCTTTCTAATTTTGTAATTATCAGGCGATATAGTATTACCACCGGGCACCGGTGTGGGTGCTTTAGTGTACAACGTGCATCGCGACGATCGTTTCTGGAAGGATCCGTTACGGTTCGATCCCGATCGTTTCTTGCCAGAGGAGTGTGCCAAACGGAATCCATACACTTTTCTGCCATTCCTATTAGGTCCACGGAATTGTATCGGGATGAAGTATGCCATGTTTCAATTGAAAATTGCAATGGCGAATTTAGTGCGCAATTTCAAATTTCACTCGAAATATAGGAAGATTGAAGAGATTGAAGTTGTGACACGTGTATTTGCAAAGATGCGGGATGGCTTCCAATGCAAAATTGAACCAAGATTGTGAATATCTTCAGAAATAGGATCAAAACTAGGATAGAAAACAATATTTGTACATTTTAGGGATCAATAGAAAACAGTAAATTTTCGTTTTTCCATTACTCTCTAAATATTCAGTTGTTTATTCTAAAATTAGATATTTTGTTCGTCTTCACTATCCTCGCGCTTACGACTAAAGCCTGTTTTGAACACTTTTGCCATACTTTCTTTCATAAAATGCACCTTTACAAAGGCCAACCAAAACTTGTAGCATCTTTTACAAAGCAACGTACAGCAATAAGGAGACTTGAAATAGTCTTTTCTAATTAGTTTTTTTCTAAGGCTTGAAGGGAAAACCCAGTACTTCTTTTAGGTTTTACATTCCTTAAATTGGAAATGTAAGCTTTAGATATCCGGAAGTACCCTTACCTTAGAACCTTTCGGTAGGTCAGAAGACCATTCTAGGCAGAACGTACTGTAATCTGTTGTTGTGGATTACAGCCTTAAATGTTGTGGCTGTAAAAAGACTATGTTTAGAGGATCATCTATATTTTTTGACTATTAACAGTAGATAATGTAAAAAGTAGCTGTGTTGATAATATAGTATTCTATAATTTCCAAAATGAAGCACCTGGCTGACGGTAAATTTAAAAAGTCTCAATTATCGTAATAATGTTAGGCTTAAGACGACAATTATAGATCATTCTACATTTTTAGGCAGCCAACAATGTCGTTTTGGATGCTATAACTACTGATTCTCACCAGATGAGAAATTTTTTGAAAAAGAAGTTTAATAGAGACCTAGTTTTTCATTTTTCCAATCATTTGGACCTTTAACTTAAGAACACAAATGTCTTTTGAAGTATCGGATGCGAACCCTGAATGTTTTTTGTGTGTGATGCTAGTGTAAATTGAGAACAAGTCGTAGAACAAGTGGTATGTTTTACGAGCCATAATTTAGCCAATGATAAACTCTCCGTCTTCACCTTATTATACAGGATGTTCCATAAGTAGTGGCCCACCTTGCAGGGTCAGATAGGAAATTAAATCCTGAATTGAAAAGTCTATTAATTAAATTCAATAACCAATCAGATGCGCGCTATATAGGTAGAAAGATAGGTGGGGAAGAAGCAGACTGGCGTGGGTCCTATCGCTCACTCATGCGCTGCTCCGTAGCGCCCGGATTAGTTATAGCGCGCATCTGATTGGTTATTTAGTTTAACTCATAGTAAATTATCTAAGCGTCAGATCGAAAAATGGTAAAGGACTTTTCGATTCAGAATTTAATTTCCTATCTGACCCTGCAAGGTGGGCCATTACTTATGGGACATCCTGTATATGAGCAGATCCATTACTTTTCGACAAAAGCGTGTGTGTCACCGATTTTTTTTTCGAAAGTGGATCAAATCCGGCCGCTAGAGATTATTTTGAAATTGGAAAAATGTCGATTTTTTGGAAATTTTCAAAAATTTATATCTCAGCTTCTGTATGACTTAGAGATTAGCTCTTGACGGCATTTTTCTTGGTCAACCCTGTATTTTCAGGAAAAAAATATGCCATTGATCCAAATGTCAATTCAATTTAGTTGTACGCTTTCAACTAAATCACTGTTTTCGCGAAATTTCACCTATATTTAAAGTCCTGTCAAATCTACAGTTTTTGAAATAGGGAGATCATCGTGACTTCAAATTTTTTGTTGAAGTATGGACTGTTGCCTTTCATCCTACTTTACTTTGATTAAAGCTATTTATTTATGGTACAGCAACGCAAACCTAGGACATTTGGTAAAAATCGCCATTTTCAGACACCCATAACTTTTGTCTATCAATTCCAAATCTTTAGAAAATTACAGAGAACATACTTCGTTTCATCCTTAAACAGCCTTGAGAATTTCAAGTTTGGAAAAGAAGTGAGATCGGGGCTATGAATTTTCAAATATATGTTAAATTTTCTATTCAAAATGACTTTATTTGGTCTTTTTGATTCTTGTCTGATTTACGACTTATACAATGGCAATGTAACATTTGAACATCATTTCTCGAATAAAATAAGAAGCAATTGTCACATTTTCGCATTTCATAAATTACCAACTATCATCATCTATTGATGCACCCACTTTCGTTGCTAATTAACCACTGAAATGGTATTCCAGAATATGCTGGTATAGCATTCTCTCTCCTTCGGGATAAATCTATGTGTTTATCAATAGTTATTTACTTTACAAGGTGGGAAAGTGATATTTTTCACACTCGCGGATTTGGCTCACTCGGCCTTCGGCCTTGTGATCCAAACAATCCGGTCTTGTGAAAAATATCACTTTCCACCGTGTAAAGTACAACATTTTTTTCAATACTAACGACCTTTAATCTATTTTTTTATTATATTAATGTATTATTGTTTAACAATGTATACATATTGTTTACATTGTTGAATTCTACAATTAGAGAGACACAAGGACAATGACATTAATAGTTATCTTTTTGTTGACAAGATATGAGACGCAAAATAACGTAGTGAGACTGGGGCATTTGCAATTTTGTGTTTGCGATATATATTTTAGTTTTTTTTTTTAAAGTAGACGATATATGGTAGACGCAATTTTAAATTCAAATTAACCGAAATTAATTTAAATTGGATCACTGGAAATAATTAATATATAATTTAACTAGCTGTTAACCGGCATGCGTTGCAATGCCCTTAGATATACAGCATTTTATTGTACACGAATAAATTAAATTTCCCTATGTGTGAGCAGGTCACATGTAAATGTCCAAGCGAGAAGCACAGATTTTCCAAGTTTAGGCCATACATTTGTAGCGATTGTCTCAGTGGAATGTGAAATTTACAAAACGTAAAAAAAATTATCTAATCAAAGAAGTGGGTACTAGTTACACTAAAAGGTTTTTTCCATTATCAACACTAACCTTCACGTCCGAGTCTAATAGAATTGTACACATGTTTTTATTTATCCTGAAGGAAAAAGAATGCTATATCAGCATATTCTGGATTAGCATTTTAGACGCATATTAACAAAGCAAGTGGTTGTATCAATGCAGTTTTTCTCTTTCATTTATCAATAAAATTAGATGAAATTTATAGCGGTTATTGTCGATTGTGTGCTTGATATCCACATGAATTTGTTTTTGCAAAATTTGCATTCATTATTTTGAAAAATCATCAGTTTTGCGTGTATCAAAATTTCAGCAAGAAAGATGCAAATCATTGGAAAAACAAATTCATATAGACAATTACCAGATTGTTATCTATAATTGATGTGAATTCTGTTGAATTCTGTTGATAAATCAGGGAGAAAAAGTAACTATTTCGGAACTAGCTTTTACAAAGATATCTAAAAACAATGATGAGATGACTGTTTACAGTCCGATGCGGTCAGAGAAAACGCTGTCTTTGATTTATTATTCAAAAATAGATGACGAAAGACACTAAACGATTGTTTTATTGGTTAGACATTAGACTTTAACATGTCCTCGTACATGGTACAAATTCGTCCACCTTTATAAAGACCAAATGTTCACTCGACAGTCCAGTAGAGAGCTTCTATCCAATAGGTAAAGATGTTGCTGGTATTAACTATAATTCTTTTTCTGTTGGCTCTAATTCATCATTATTATACGAGATGGGAGCATTATAAGCTAAGCTGGAAGACACCAGGACCTTGGTGTTTACCATTTATTGGAAGTGTTGGTTTTCTTTTCAAACATTTTTTCAGTACGTATTAACAGCATTATTCTCTGGTCACAATTTTAATATTTAATTTCTCACTTGCAGGATTCAAAATGTTGGAATCGTACGGTAATAATCGAATGTCAATATGGAATGGATCACGTCATCTCTTTATTATCCAAAATCCAAAAGATATCGAAATCATTTTAACACATCCTGAATGTTTTGATAAATTCGATATGAGTTACAATAAAATGGAACCGTTTATTGGGAATGGATTGTTACGGTTGAAAAGTAGGTATATCAACATACGACGCTGGTCAGGTCAGGTCAGGTCCAGATAAGGTTGACTCCTTACATTTGTAAGATGAATGGGAAGGGGCGATGTAGCTGAGCGGAAGGTGTGCAAAAAAGATGAATGTTCAGAGTACTGCTGCTGAAAGTCAAGCGTGGCGTGATCAAGTAGTGACCCCCAAAAGACTATCTCAAGTAACCCTGAAATACAGAGTGCTTAATTATGATTGGAAATTGTTTCAGCTGAAGTTTGGAAGGAACACCGCAAACTCATATCGGCATCCTTCACGAAAACAGTTATTGAAAGCTTCATTGATAATTTATATAAAAACAGTTGTCGTTTAGTTGATGAGATCCGTAACGATTATGGAAATGACGAGCGAGACATCTCTTATTTTATGTATGATTTTGCAATTTGGTCTTACTGTGGTACGTATAGTGGACGTAATGATGTGACCAATAAAATGACACAATCTACGATTACAGATAATTTTATGGGAGTTGATGTTATGGAGCTCACACCAAAACACTTTTGGGGAAATCTATTAACAAAGTAAGCACGTTATAAGAATGTACGACTTTTTTGCTAGGCTCAACAATATCTTACTGTTTTAGAATTAACCGATTAACCTGGGATCGTATGACGAAGCCAATTGAAGCAATCGATTTTATTTATGATTTTTTACCAAAATCTAAAGAGTACCGCAATGTACATAAACGATTCCAACAATTCTATGACAGCGTTTTGGATATGTCTATTGAAAAAATTCAGAGTTACCAAAACGCTAGAAATACTGAGAAAAAACCGAAAATTTTCGTTGAATTGATACTAGAACTTGGTGCCCAACAAAAATTGTCACCTAAAGAGATTGAAGATGAACTTAAAACATTTATGATTGCGGTAATAATAGCTTCATTTTAGAAAATTCTGGAAAAAATATAAATTTATTAATGAATCTAGGAAACTGATACTACAGCTGTAACATTAAGCTTTATTGCTGTCATCTTGGGAATGTATCCAGAAATCCAAGAAACCGTCCATCAGGAAGTCATGGAAGTGTGTGGACGTTCCGATCCAATTCGGCTAAATCATGTGCATCAGCTCAAATATCTAGAACGTGTCATAAATGAAGTGATGCGATTGTTTCCAGTGGGATCTCGAATTGCTCGACAAACTCGCAATTACGTTGATTTAGGTACTCTACAATTTTTTGTCTTCTTCTTCTTCTTCTTCTTCTTCTGACTCTTTGTAATTTTGTCAGGCGATGTCGTATTACCACCGGGCACCGGTGTAGGTGCTCTTGTGTACAACGTGCATCGTGACGAGCGTTACTGGAAGGATCCGTTACGATTCGATCCCGATCGTTTCTTGCCAGAGGAGTGTGCCAAACGCACTCCGTACACTTATTTGCCATTTTTGGCCGGTTCAAGGAACTGCATCGGGATGAAGTATGCCATGTTTCAATTGAAAATAGCAATGGCGAATTTAGTGCGAAATTTCAAATTTCATTCGAAATATAGGAAGATTGAAGAGATTAAAGTTGTAACACGTGTAATTGCAAAGATACGGAATGGTTTCCAGTGCAAAATTAAAGCTAGATTATGAATAAATTTTGTATTTGTTCCCATGTTTTTTTTGTGATTAAAGCAATAAAGAAGAGAGAGAGAACAAGAGATTGTAGGTGCACTGTAAGAATGAAAAAAAGATTCTGTATGAGAGTAGAAGAAGTATTAAAAAAGAGTGATGCAGAGAAAGAAAGAAAAAGAGAAAAGGTCCCGAATAGTGAGAGAGAAGCAAGACAAAGAAATATTGGAGGTTAGTGAAGGAGAAATAGTGCGCGGAAAATTAAAAGGAACAGAGAACATGAGAGAGAGAGAGAGAAGGAAAGAGAAATACAACGAATGTATTGAGTAAATACAATACGGGAGTTAGACGAAGATACATTAAAAACTAGAAAGACGTATAGCATGACAACAGTAGCAAAAACAGAGAGAGAGAGCAAGTTTAAAGATATAGAAGACATGGAAGTGGTTCCAAGTAGTAAGAGAAAGAGAAGCAGGAGTACTTGTAGTGGTGGAGGAAATACAGCGTTAAAGTGAGAGAAAGAAGCATCGAGGATAGTGAAGGCCAAATAACGAGGAGAAGCTTAAAATTAAAAGGAACAAACAGACAGACAGAGAGAGAGAGAGAGAACAAATTAACGATCAATTTAAACGTCTAAGCCATAGAATACTAAACATAACAAATGGCGGGGCCGGATTCAAATATTTTGCAGGTCCTGAATACATATTCAAATCTTACACTTGAATTTTTCTACGAGCAGAGTCGGGTTCCGGCGGACGCGCTGAACCTGCCTTGAGCCGGCCCTGACATTTAATTTTATTCTGTTTGTAGAACAAAGTAATTGTGGCTTTCTGCTTAATTGCAACAAAAAACAACGAAATATCACTATCAAGACATTATTAAACAAAAGCCACCCTTGTTTACTGTTCTGTGTCCACCCTTATTCGCTTTATAACGGGATATTTCAATGGCGGGATATTCGATCGCCAACTAATCAGATCTGTGCTGCCAGTGCTGTGAATGCGCGCGCTTCCTGTCATTTCTCGAGTTCGACACTGATTTCGAACAACCAATCAGATCTGTGCTGCGCTGACAAATGCCGTTGCTATACTTATTTTTAAGAGTACACCGCCAAATTACGTCTTAAGCAAGTTCTTCCAAAAAAAACTCCCATCCTAATTATTAAAATTAAAACAATCAGTTGCTATGACAACTGATAAATTTAATTGTGACAAAAAAGGAGTAACCATGTTTTACAGACATCTCTCGCAACTTCACCTTCCTTTCCTTTCTTCAATACGACCTTCATAAGCCACACCTCGGCGAGAAAGTCGAGTCACGTTCCCGGGACACTCTGTATGTACAACCAAATAGAAACCTTGCCTGCTACTCTTACTTTCTACAAAAATTTCACTTTCTCAACAATTTTGAAGTGTTTTCGTACATCTGCCAAACTATCAGAAAATTACGCCCCTTCTCCCCAATAAATTGGAAGAACAGCAACAACAACAGTTAAAGAGAAGTGAAAGTCTACCAACCGTCTGACCCACATTTGTTTTTAGTCTTTGAACAATCACACATCGATCGTATTTTATTTTGGTTCTAATCAATTTAAGCGGTTATAGAAAGTGAAATTTAACGATTTTAACAACAATCAACGTATGACTCAAACAACGACATGCAAATCATCTTCAAACGTCTCCTGTTGGTGATCGTGCCGATCTTCTACCAAATTATTGGTGAGTTGCGAAATATCTCCTTCAGACCTTGATGTGGTGATAAATTCTTGTGCAATGCAGGCAATCACTCGCTCATAATACCGGACGAAGTGCCTTCACTCCTATCGGTAATCTACTCGAACATTCCAACAATTAAAAAAGGTATGCATAAAATTTGAACGATTTAAAATGATTGATTTGGGCAATTTGTTGTGGCCAACAGGCACCGATTCACGTTTGGGCTGGGGATTTCGGTTCGGAAACCGCGCCGACTTCCAAGTACTCGTCGAATTAGGTCCCCAACTCAATACACAACCGTTGGGCAATCAACCGGACACTACCAACAATAAACGGAACACGATCGATACACTTTCGAATGAATTGTATGCAAAGCGACAACGTCAGAAGCATGAAGAACATCAAAAACTACTGAAAGCTGCAGAACAACAAAACTCACAGGTATCTTGGTTTCGATATTGTTAATTACTGTTGAATTTCTATGAGTTTTGTTTGAAGTCGGTGGACGAGAGTGAGGGTGGTGGATGGTTGAAATTGTGGCATAAATCGATGATGAAGCAGAAGCAGCCGGTGGCGGATTTGCCGTTGGAGCCGCGTCCTGGTTTGGCACTAGGCGAGATCGATGCCAAATCTGTCATACCTGACGATTCCGTGTTGGAATTGGAGGAGATGTATCGGAAGACTCAGAAAGGGTTAAAAGCGAAAGAGGGGAATCATACAAAGATTGATAATGTAAGCTTAGAATAGACTTGCCATTGATTATTATTGTTGTTGGTATCGATGGATGTAGCCAAAGTTGGATTTTTTTGCTCAATTTAGTTTAAATAAAGTTTTATGTTTAGTTATTTTTGTTGCGGGAACTTTTCTTGTTGGTCCAGATGTAGAATGGTGGAGGCGCTGGAGTAGCCCTAGAGGCGAATCCCTACCTCCACCAACAAGAACAAAGGAGCCTTTGCCAAAATATTATCATTTTTTTGCCTAAAAAAGGATGCCCAAAAATGTTGATTAAGGAGTTGCAAGGCTACCTCCCTTGACAATGAGACGAATTTGATTCTTGGGACGGAGCTGCTTCCCAAGTAACTGTTAGCATCATTTGAGGCGGCCCTACAGGGGATAAACTTCCACGCCCTCCCATCTTTCGGTATTGGGCCTTCCACTATTTCCACCCCTCAAAACCAGCCAAACCACTGTAAAGGGAACCCATCCCAATACCGCGGGGATTCCGATCCCTGTGGGCCGCTCGACTCCTGAAACAAAACTCCTGATTAGGTTATAGTTACGTCTACCTCGCTGCCGGGATTGTCGTCTCCTTCACCGCTGCTGATGGCTTCGTCCTCCTCCTCAATCAGCATATGCGTGGCCAGCTCATCTCCTCTTCTTTTGACCTGCAACATAAAACAAAAGGTTGGGATCTGCCAACGTGGCGTTGCCTGCTCCGAAACCGCTCCTGAGCTGCTAGCCTAACGGACGTCCTGCTACGACCTGAAAAGTTTGCAAAAGTGACTCGATGTCATCCCTAGTGCAAAAAGGCTCAGCTATGTGCACGCGATATCCGTCCTGAAGCCGCCAACTCCAGTTGAGGGTGATGTCCCTGAAACCTGCAAAAGAAAGTGCCGCGCCTATCCCTGTTCTGTCTTGCGATGCCGAAGCGTCACAGTACAAACAGGTTTCCTCCTGAAATAAATACGACGAAACGCCCCTGAAATCCCGAAATCGACGACGTGGAGGTGCAGGATGAGGTTCGTCACCTATCAGGGGCCGACATACTGGCACAAAAAACCGTTTTTATTAGGGAGAAAATTTGTCTGCCACTTGCAGCAGCAATTCTAGTCTTTCACATGAAATCCGCACTTTCCTTTTGGATGTCTGCTAAATTTGCATTTCTCCTGTTGCCCTTAAAAGTAGATCTACATTGCCAAATATTTGTCTTCAAAAAATTAATTGCCAAAATAGTAAATGAGGATACGGAGCAAAATAGTGGAGCTGAATTGAATCCGAAATTTTTCGCCCAAATATTTGTAGGCCACATTTTTGGGCATCCTTATTAAGGTGAAAAACGATATGATTTTGAAAATACTAAATGAAAAAAACAGCAAAATTCTGGAATCTTTCGTAGTGGAGAAGACGTAGGTTATTTAATCGTATCGAAGGCTCCTGAGGCAAATTTGTCGCACGGGAGCTGAATTGTCAGCTTCTGCTGTTCAAACGTCTCCCTTTAAGCAATATTTGGGCCTGCCTTACGGGGACAAAAATCGTATTTTTTTACTGTGATCTTGGTTTTTGAGTAGAAAGTTCTTCTATAGTTTGCATTAGCAATTCTAGTTTCCCATATCAAATCCACTTTTTGCTCTTCTCCTATATTTGCGAGTTTACTTTTCTTCTGTAATTCGCCTTATAATATCTGCTAAATCTGCATTGCTCTTATTGTCTTTGAAAGGAAATCCATATTGCCAAATAAGTTCCAAAATGGTAAAGAGGAAACGTAGCAAAATGGTGGAGAAGAGCTAAACTTGAAGTCTTTCGCAAAGAAGAAGTGAGTTATTCAATCACATTAGAAGCTCTTGAAACAAATTTGTTGTTGGACAGGAATCTCAGCTTTCGCTATCCAATTATCTGTGACCCGTATTTTTGGGCATCCTTTATTAAGGCAAAAGATGGCATTATATTGACCTGCTCGTTTCCCTTCTTGTTGGTCGAGTCTCTTAGTTGGAATCGCCTCTATTAAGATCCGCATTTCGCTCTGTCTCATCTTCAAAAGTTCCATTGATTTTGTTCTCTTTGAAAGAAGATCTATATTGCCAAATAAGTGATATTTGCATTCGAACAAACGGAGCAAAATGCTGAAGAAGACCCGAACTTGAAATCTTTTGCAAAAGAGAAGGAGTAGCTTATTCAATCATATTGTGAAACGGAAGCTGTAAGCCATATTTTTGGGCATCCTTATTAGGACAAAAAACGATATTGTTTTAGTATGCTCTTTGGTCGAGTCTTTCCGATTATTTTTGTTATCTTCGAAAAGAGATCGTCAAATTAAAAATATTTCTACCCAAAACAGAGGCGTAGCGACGAATTTTGACGCCGGTGGCTAGAAAAAAACTAAATTAATTAGAAAAAGAATCTGGACAGCCACATTGGCTATGACCTCGCCACGCTCCTGGTCCAAAACTCTTGATCGATTTATCGATCATTATTGATAAAACACTTATAAAATATACTCGACTCCTAATCAAAAAATGATAAATTTAATCAAATAGAAGCGAAACAATTGACTTTTTGACTTATCGAGTACAGTGCCTCGCAAAACAAACAAACAATTGCTGAATTTGAGTACTACTCAATTCAATTAAATTATAACAATGGATAACTGGCCATATTGGTAATGCCGCATTTGTTCTGATGACGTGGCAATTTGATATAACCTCGATCGCCCCACATTTCGCTCCATGAATTCTTGATGATCCAATAATCGCGTCCATTCTCATCCGTACCATAACCAACAGCCAAAACGACATGATTTACATAGTATCTTTCACAGTCACCATCAAAAATACCACCACCATACGCCGACCAACTGGAAGCCTCAACGCCTACACTAATCGGACCAACCAAAGCAACGGCTGCTTCCAGATCCGATTCATGGTCCCATTCGATTTCATGATAGCCACGGATACGTACCGCTTCCGTTTTATTAGCACGCCGACAATCGTACACATCATCGGGTTGATAAGGGTAGGCATCTTCAGTTGTTAAGCCATTTGCTGCAATGTATTTGTAGGCAATGTCGACATAACCGCCATTACAACCATAATTGTCAGTACAGCAATCGATCAGTTCCTGTTCGCTTAACGCCACTAACTTGCCAGTTTTGATAGCGTTTTGGCCCTCCAAAACGCCAGTCTAAAAATCACAAGTAATTACTCAGCTAGTACGAATTGTAGAAAAACTTACAGTACTGAAAGCCCAACAGGATCCACAGATACCTTGATTCTTAACAGGCGTCACAGCGCCCTTTTGTCGCCAATCAATAGCGGTAGGTAGCGTAGCATTAGTTGGACGTACGAATTTACCCACAGATTTGTACCCAGAATGAACGGACAGTTTCAAATAACTCACAAATTCTTGCTGTGTCCAATCCGTGAATTGATTAACACCCTTGCGCCAAGAAACCAAGCCTTGTTCGTACAATTTATTGTGTTCTTCGATGTCTTTCAGATTTCCGGTGAAGATCTGCAAACGTTTCAGTTCTTCGTTGACATTTTCGTACGATTTATTATGAGTGGCTTTGAATTGTTGCCATTGCAATTGTCGCGTTGTTGCAGATGCAACGACAAGCAAACACGTGACAAGCAAGAGTTTCATTTAGCGATCAGACCCAATCCAATCGGAAAAATAAACGTTTTTGGTAGGCTCTTGTACTTTTTTCCACTTTTATAGGCCGATGAGGTCGTTTATTTGCATTCGATTATTCCAGTTTGATTGGTCTGTTTATCAGTTCACGTTTAGATAAAAAGTGGCGTCAAATAGTACTTGAATTTTTTTTGGTTCTTGAGAAAAATACGAGTATTTGCTTAAGATTAGAAGATCAATTACGTTTATAGCTATTTTCGCCTTCTTGAAGCTTTTCTACGACAATGGAACATTTTTTCCACACTTTTCCACATTCACTTAGTACTTTATACATGTAGTTACAGCTACAAGTGGCTAGCAAAATCGTTGTTAAGCTTCGGTGAATTCGCTGAGCATCCCTTTGAGTGAGGTTCGGAAATGGGGAAGAAGAGAACGAAAAAGAAGCAGTGCAAAAAAGATAGAATTAATAAAATAACCAAAAAGGCATAATTTTAATATTGTTATCCAGAGTTCGGAAAAGTACATGTAAAAAATATTTACTACATAAACTACGTCTACGCGTAGTTTTTGATGTAGTAAATGTAGTTTACGTAGATTATGTAGTAAATACTGTCTAATATCAAATTTCTAATATATAATTGAACATAGAGCCTGCTTTAGCAGATCTGAAGCCCGGGGCAATATTTCGCTTGGGCTCTAAATAAAATGCAAACAACCATTAACTGCCTTATCTGTTAAATATTTATGTATAAAACGAATTTTTTCAATACTTGCTGTTAAAGTCCTACTTTATCGACTAAAAACTTGATGGTAAAGTAGCACTTTACCCACCTCAATGGTAAAGTGTTTACTTTACCCACCTCAACGGTAAAGTGTTTACTTTATCGTTGAGTAAACAATTTACCATCGAGCAACTTCATAGCAACTCCATAGCAACCAACAGCAAATAAACAAAAACAATTGCTAGTTGTGGGCAATATCTTTAGTGTTACGCAAAGGAATTAGATGAAATATATAAGAACCATGCAGCAAAATATTTTGAAAATCTGGACGTATCCGTTTTTGAAAATTTTTACCCGTTATTAAGAACATTGAAGAAAAGTTTCACTGCAAACTATTTCCTGTTTTTCACTTACTATTCATGAATAAAAGTCTATTTTGAAAAATTGCAGCCAACTCAAATGAAACAGAGAATGAAGATATCAAGCTTTAATATATTAATTCTTGCTCTGAATTACAAAAAAAAACGATCCGCGTAGTAAATATGTAGTAAATACGTAGTAATTTATGAATTTTCTACACGTAGTAAATGAAAAAACTGCGCGTATTTTATACCGTAAATTACGTCGACATTTACTACTTCCGAATCCTGCTGTTATCTTTTGTGTGCCTAGTTTAACTGACGATACGGCGATACTGTATATCAATGATAGATGTGAACGATGGAATTTTCGCCACCAGATGTCGCATATTTCAAATCTATATATAGCTCTTCTTAAAACTCAAATAAAAAATAAATTGAATTATTAATTATTATTGCAATAATTCAACAAAAATTCTAATAATTTGCCATAATTTAATCTATAAATTATGTAATTACTAGTTTGTTTTATTGTTTAGTAATATAAAATATTAGTTTAGAGCTATAATTAGACTCGTTAACATAACCTAAATCCAACCTAACCTCAATTTTATCAACGATGAAATTTGCTAAATTTGGTACGACTTTAAGCATAATTACCGGTACTTGTGGTTATTATTATTATTATCATTTAAATAATAATGATAATAATAAAGTGTTTGCATCATGGACCACCGATTACGAGCCCTCATTCTGTGCCCGTTGGGACGACAATTGGGACCGGTAATCCTCCAATTAATCAATAAAAAATTAATCTAATTAATAAAATTCTAGACGATCACCGAAATCACTGATCCATCCTAAACATATCAATGAAAAGACGGCTGTTAATAGTAATGGTGATAATGTTGAGAAATCACCGAAAACCAAAGCCATCCGCCATCTGATCCTCATCCGTCATGGCCAGTACAATTTGGATGGTGATTGTGATGAGGCACGGTATCTAACGAAATTGGGCCGTTTACAAGCCGCCTTGACCGGTCAACGTTTACGACAATTAGGTCTGCCATACACGACGATCGTTAAATCGACAATGCAACGTGCCCAAGAGACCGGCACTATTATATCGGAAGCGTTGCCCGATGTGCCGGTGGTGCATTGCGAATTGTTACGTGAAGGTGCACCAATACCACCCGAACCGCCGTTGGGTTCGTGGAAACGTAATCTCTATGTAAAATCGATTTTTTCGTAAATGTACAGGGTGTTTATTCTAAATCTGAGCGGTAGTCGAAATCTCACATTAGTCGTCAAAAATGTGTACGTTATCAAATATAAGGCATATCTAAGTTGCTAGAGATTTGATCGACTACCGGCTACATTCAGAACAAACATCCTGTACAATCCGCTAACTTGTACGTTATTCGATTTTCAGCAGTTCTACGTGGATGGGGCACGTATCGAGGCTGGTTTCCGTAAATATTTCCATCGTGCCGATCCACAACAGATCGACGATAGTTATACGATTCTAGTATGTCATGCGAATGTGATTCGTTATTTTGTTTGTCGGGCTCTACAATTTCCAGCAGAGGCATGGTTGCGAATGTCGTTGAATCATGGCAGTATTACATGGATATCGATAACGCCCAGTGGTCGTGTTGTTTTACGTTGTTTAGGTGATACGGGCCATATGCCACCTGAATCGATCACTAGTCAATGATTTGTGTTTTGTTTTATTGTATAATTTTTCTAATTAATTAATTAATAAGATGCAATTGTTTATAGATGGCTTCGTTTCAGTATGATGGAACAGTTTATTTGTATTTTGTGAAATTCTTATGTAATTCATTATAAGAAGTTTATAGTCAATTAATTAAAGAACAATCTTAAAGTTGGTGGTGTTGTTAGAGTATCCGAAACGTTGTGGAAGCGTTTCAAAAGCCGTGCAGAAGAGCTACACATGAAATATTTGTAAGAGAATCCAAAAAACTTGATCCTAATGTCCCTCGAGTCAGTCTCTTCAGCATAAAGATTTGTAAAAGATAGATAAGAAATGGATTTGAAGACAGAATTGGATGTTTTGAAATTCTTTAACACCCACGCATCGTTGATTGTCTAACCAATAGGGGAAATATTCTGTAATGATGCCATTGTTGAAAAAAACGGAAGCACTATGAGATGTATGTAACAAATCGTAATAAAGAAACAGCTGTCGAGGCGGTACTGTAGAGGATAAAGGAATGGTCTTTTTTCAGTGGCGTCCACAAAATATATTTTCTGGTTAGATATAAGTATCCGTAAAATTGCATTACATAATAAGAATAAAATGAATTAAAATCGAAATGAATCAAAAATTTAGTGCCTATAATAATTTCTTGGAAACAAAAAAATTTAAACTGTATTGATACATTCATAACTAAAAGAAAACTAGTGATAAATTGTGTCTGCAAAAGGTAAACTTTCTGTCTGTCTATACTCTATCTTTATTTATTGGAAAATTAATGTCGTAAATTAAGCAGTAAAAGTAAATATGCTATTTTTTTTTCTTCTATATATTGTCATCCCATTTATTACAATAATCAACCGTTAATTTCTCATTAACAAATATCACTGAGTGTGGCTGAAGAAAAATATGTTATTGATTTCCTGAAAAATTTTCTTTTTGTCCCTTACTGTATTTTGAAATTGGGCAGCCGTTTGGTTTGCCCCTCAAAAAATATGTTTTTTCTATTTAATTAATTTCAACTTTCCAAAATTATATTATTGTTTTATATTTTTTCATCCGATAATTTCGTTTTTGTTTCCGATAAATTATTATGGACACCATAAATTTCAGATATGCTCATATTATTCTTATTGTGTAGATAATGCAACTTTAAAAATACTTATATATAATCAGGACGCCACTGAAAAAGAATATCCTCGCCTCCGCATCGTTTAGTTTTTCTGATTGGTTAGAAAGTGACTATCCCGCAGTATCACACAGTGTCCAGCTGCCACGCCCACTCTGTTCCCTTCGAAAGAAAAAGGGCTCTACAGTACTATTCCATGTTCTTTTATAAAATTCATAAAATTGCGATGAAAGTGCACCAATGATTTTGAAGTCGATTTGAGTGGCGAGCGCCTCACAAACTGTTACCCTCTTTCCAACACTTGGAGCAAAGATATTCAAAGCTATTCAAACACCATTTTCCAATTTTCTTGAAAACCAATCATTTTTTTTTCCGAATAATCATATATCAGAATTTTTATTATTACTCGTCTAATCAAATATCCTATCGATCGTATCTCCAACTTTTGTAACCACAAAGATATTCAAATGTATTTTTTACATTGCCATTATATCTATATACAGTACTGGCGGCTCTCCTGGGCACATAGGAGAAACGTTCGCCCCTCCCATCTGTTGCACTTGCATATGAGTTAGAAGGAGATAAAGAGAATGTAGGTGGTGAAAGAATTAAAAATGCAACCACCCACCCTTAGACCCTTGACCAAACAGGACACTTTCGATTGTAACAAAAACTCGACAAATATCCCATATTTTAGAAATTGTCAACAACGACATGTAAGATATTCGGTATCTTTGTCACACAGTATCAGAATTTCTGAAATTACATCCCCGATCAAACGCATCAGACAAAGAAGGGACTATTCACAAGATGCCATTATTCGTAAAATTGTAAGTATTTTCTTTGAAATAGAAAAACGGGAATAGTTTACAAATTTGGTTTTATGATAGGGTCAACAACAGTTATAGAAGAATTTAGAATCCTTACTTTATTTTTAAAGAATAAATACAAAGATGTATTTTTTCAATAAAAGTATTGTATATTTATTGTTCATTTTTTTACCCCATCTGCACTCTGCTTTTTTTCACCACCTACATTCTCTTTATCTCCTTCTAACTCATATGCAAGTGCTACAGATGGGAGGGGCGAACGTTTCTCCTATGTGCCCAGGAGAGCCGCCAGTGCTGTATACACCTCGTCTAGGTCAGGCTTAAGGCGCCTTCAAGAGATTACCTATTGTTGACAAAGTGCGGTGGTGTGGTCAAAGAGGAGGACAAAGGGCCAGGACGCGTGGAGGCTTCAACCATGAAAACTTCATGATCTGACATCCACGGTAGGTCCAAATAGTAATAATAAATCAATGCATTTTATTGTTGCTAAATCGAAAATTGACTGTTTTTTGTCTTTTCATCGGCGTACCTATTTGCAAAAAGGCAGATTTGGTCTCTGTGCTGGGTTGATCCATGGTAGTTTGCACATTGGACTTAAACACACAATTCAAGCTTTAGAATAAGACCTCGAACTGTTATTTTCTTTTTTTCGGTTCAGCTCCGGTTTGATGCCCTGTTTTAAGCATTCGACATTCTGGAAGACCAACTTTGCCAGGGGGATAAGTAAATAGACTTCGAAGGTATCCCAGCGGACCCGAAGGCACAACTAAGCTTGAAGTTGCATAATTTCAGGGGCGATCAAAACAGCTTAACTTTGATGTATAATTACGTATTAACTTTTTTGCCCTAAAGAATAATAAAATGGATTTCATCAACAACGAAGATTTTTCTTTTGGACCTTATAATTACATAAAAAATTGCCGCACTAGAGGCAAGAAATGTCTGGACAAAGGGCTAAAGTAGCCTTCTTTTTATATTTCTGAAACTATTCATAATCTGGGTTCAATTTTACATTGGAAGCCACCACGCATTTTCGTAAAAATCACAATTTCAATATCAATATCTTCAATTTTCTTATATTTCGAGTGCAATTTAAAATTGCGTACTAAATTCGCCACTGCTATTTTCAATTGAAACATGCCATACTTCATTCCGATGCAGTTTCGGGGACCTGCCATGAATGGCAGAAAAGTGTACGGGTTCCGTTTGGCACACTCCTCTGGCAAGAAACGATCGGGATCGAATCGTAACGGATCCTTCCAGTACCGTTCGTCACGATGCACGTTGTATATTAAAAAACCCACGCCTGTGCCTGGTGGTAAGACGATATCACCTGAAAATTACAAAAATCAGAAACAACAGAATAAGGTGAAAATTGTAACGGACCTAAGTCGATGTAGTCGCGAGTCTGGCGGCCAAGTTGCGATCCCAGCGGAAACAATCGCATCACTTCATTGATGACACGTTCTAAATATTTGAGCTGATACACGTGATTTAGCCGAATTGGATCGAATCGTCCGCACACCTCCAGTACCTCCTGATGGACGGTTTCTTGGATTTCTGGATACATTCCCAAGACGACGGCAATGAAGCTTAGTGTTAGAGCTGTCGTATCAGTTCCCTACGTTCATTAATAATTTTCAATTTTTCTTAAAATTTTATAGAATTAAGCTATTATCACCGCAACTATAAATGTTTTAAGTTCATCTTCAATTTCTTTAGGCGACAATTTTTGATCGGCACCAAGTTCTTGCATCAATTTAATGAAAATTTTCGATTTTTTCTCCGTATTTCTAGCGTTTTGGTAATTCTGGATTTTTTCAATAGACATATCTAAAACGCTCCCATAGAATTGGTTGTATTCTTTGAGCATATTGCGAAACACCTTGTATTTTGGTAGTAAATTATAAATAAAATCGATTGTTTCGATCGGATTAAGCATGCGTTCCCAGATTAATTTGTTAGCTCTGAAACAGTAAAATATTTAACAAAAAAATCGAGTATTACCTAAAATTACATACTTTGTTAATATAGTGCCCCAATGGAGTTTTCGATTGAGTTCCACAACATCAACTCCCATAAAATTCTCTGTAATTGTAGAATGTGTCATTTTATTGATCACAGCACTACGCCCGCTATACGTATAAATCAAACTCACCACAGTAGGACCATACTGCAAAATTGTACATGAAATAAGAGATATCCCGCTCGTCATTCCCATAATCGTTACGGATCTCATCAACAAAACGACAACTGTTTTTATATAAATCATCAATAAAACTTTCAATGACTGTTTTCGTGAAGGATGGCGATATGAGTTTGCGGTGTTTCTTCCAAACTTCAGCTGAAACAATTCCCAATCATATTTAAGCCAGACCTCCTCCACTCTGTAACCAGACTAGTGCCCCAAGGTTAATGTTGTTTCGCTTGGTATTCAGAGACCGCTTCTGTAGCACTACCAAAAATGTCACTTTTCGAGACCTGGGGTAGCTCCTATGTTGCTAGGTTGGATAATGATAATTCTCAAAAAGATTTGTCCATATTGATTCAACTTTTTATATGCTCAGTGAAAAACAAAAGAAACAATGATCAGTTCTATACCTTCAGATATAGGAATTACAGGTTTCTGTACATGTCTTCAGGGCTCGCTGAGTACTTCTTTAAGCAGAAAGGGAGGAGCAGCGGAGCTAAGAGAGTTGGGTGTCTAGAGTTGTGAATGGTTAAGTACTACTATTCGTTAGTGCACTGACAAAATTTTCATTACACTCCATCTATCAGAAACTTGATCATGTTAGAAATAACACGAAACATTCACAGACATACTTCCTTCTAGCATCATACTTTCTCCCCACCTATCGTATGGGTTCGTGAAACACGTACCTCGAGTCTGTCATTTATAGGTAGTTCCAGGGTCGGTCCGAGACCTAGCAAAATAGGCAGTTGCATGGAGCGTCACTTTTTGGTGTATCCCAAATTGGACTGTAGCATTTTCTTAAAACGAGTATGACAGAACAGTCTTAGCTCTGATGAGTTTGTTCAATGTGAGATTGGGGTACTACCTGACAACTCTATAAATACTGCTCAATTCGGAAGAAAAAGTTATGGTAGATCGTAAAAGGGATTCAGTTGTTTGGAGAATTCTACGGCAAAGACAATTGCCTTTATTTGGAAGGCTACAAAAAAGTAGCAACCCTAAAATTGAATTCTGGCTAGGATTTTAAATTATCCAAATCTCCACTCTTAGAAGTTTTTCTGAAGTTTCCAATTTGCCTCCTTATTAGGGTCATAGTGCCTTCACTTGTATTGTGTTCTATACAGTGCCGGTCCGAGGACAGGGCCAAAGGGACATTTGCCACATTTAACATTCATCATTTAAGAATGACGAATATTATTTAAAAGATAGCGAAAAGGGCGCATGGAGCTCTTGTTTACGCCGGGCGCAATTTAGTCTCTCGTATTTTCATTTTTAATATTTCCCCTTCCCTTTTTTTGTTAGTGTGAATAATCGCGTATATACGTTCTTGATAAGAATCGAACACACGATACTTACTCAACAACCCCTTTTTTGATTTGTTCGATCTTGTTCAGTTGTTTTCGAGTCGTTGAAGCGTTAATGTTCTTCTGAAAAAATGTGACTTTTTTTGTTAATTAATAATTAATTGTGCCAAGTGCTAGTGTTAGTGTAAGTGCCAGTGCATTTCTTTCTTTTTCTTTCAATTTTTGTGGCAGTTATGCAGTTATTTACTGGAACGAAATCGTGAGCTTAGTTTGTTCCCAACAGTGTCTCATACACAATTTTTTTTTATGACACTTTTCTGTGGGACCCCAAACTTTTTTTATCACGGATCACACAAATATTTTGAAATTTTTTCTTGTTATCAAAAGAAACTATTTTCGATCAGAAATTAAATTAAAACAAATTTAACAAATAGTACTGTAGTTAACAAAGACGCCAAAGAATTTTTGGATAGGGGCGCTCAAAATAAGCTTGCTCTGGAGGACCAGGAAAGTTCGGGCCGGCTCTGTATAATTCCCAACAATTATGCAATGGTGCAGCGCCACTGCCATCTGTTGCATATCCTCTAATATATTATTTGACCTGACCTGACCGGCAAATAACAGTCATGCGTGCCATTCTAGAGTACCTTATAAAAATTTAAATACACTTACTTTGCGACCGTATCAATCCATTACCGATTACTGATTCTAATTTATCGTAAATTATATCGAATTTATCAAAACATTCCGGATGTGTTAAGACGATTTCGATATCTTTGGGATTTTGTGTAACAAATAAATATCGTGATCCGATCCATATTGACATTCGATTGTTGCCATAGTATCTCATTGTCTTGAGCACTCCAAGTGAGGGATCTTTTAAAAAAGAACAGTAATAATAATAATAATAATAATAATAATAATAATGGGAATGGTACTGATAGTACGTACCCATGATATTGTCCAAAATAAAACGGAGACTTCCAATGAATGGTAAACACCATGGTCCTGACGTCTTCCAGCTCACTTTATAATACTCCCATTTCATATAGTAATTGTAAATTAGAGCAAGCAGAAGAAGAATTACAGTTAATGCCAACAACATCTTTATTTATCAGTTAGAAGCTTCTTACTGGACTGGAGAGTGAACATTTTGTTGTTATAAAAGCAGTCAAGTTTCTTCCAATATCAAAGACTTGTTTAAGTCTAATGTCTAATCAATAGTGTATCCTTTCAAGGCTATTCATTAATTATAAATTATAATCAACAAAGTTCTCATTTGCTATATCGAAGTGTCATTTCTATATATTTTTTTAAATTTCCACCATCATATTGTCCGTTTGTTTTTATTTATAGTCTTTCAATATGTTGGTAACTGGTTTTGTCTCTCGTTTACCTTAAATTTTCGACCTCTTTTTTTCGTGTTTTTACTTTTTCTACACACACCAAGGTCAACTAGAGCTGCACTAATCCATCTTGTCTATTTATCATGTATTCTTCTTTATCTATTGACTTACGTAAAATCCACAACAGCAATAACTTTATCAATAAAAGATGTTGAATTCGTCTTCAGTCCAACACAATTTGCGTCAATTACAGATGACAGATGACAAGATTTACATCCATTTTTCTGAAATTGAAATAGATGCTTTTGCTGGAAAAGGAACACAAATCTTTGCAAAAGAAATTCATGCAGACATTCACCACAGCTTCATGTATAATTGATGTAAATTTCATTCAATTCTGTTGAAAAGCGAACGAAATATTGTATTTAATCTGGATCAGACGTTGAATTTTTACGTTTTCTCGGAAAATCTGAGAGATTTTTCTAAATAAGTTTCAGTTCGAGATTGGACCTCTTTACTATTGGAGACGATTGCAAGACAACTTTTTTCTTGAAATATTCGATTATTTGTAAAAATTATTACATAAAAAGTCAACGATAGAAGATTCGGGTTCATCCTTAATAGAATGCATAAAGGCAACTCATAAGTTGATTTGCCAAAAGTTGAGAATGTTTTTTTTTTCAAGTTTTATGTCTTTGATTTGCACCGTTATTTCTTTTTTGGCAAATAACTCAGTTTAGTATAGAAAGGTAATTAAAACGCGTTGTGCACAAGCAAGTTTATATTTCTTAATTTCTGTTCTACAGAAATTCTGAATTTACAAAAACAAAGAAATTTTTTTGAAGTATAACTTCTTTGGACACTTCTAAATATAATTACATATAATTGCTAGGCGTTGACAATGTACTGTGCTCGCAAGTAGGTCTTCCTCGTAGTGGTAAAAACAGAGGGTAACAGACAAGTAGTTGTGTAGGCTTCGACCTCTAAATCTCAGGCTCTTGAGCTGAAAAAAGTTTAAGATCTCCATTATTCAGTGCTGTAATGATGAAAACTTTTATCTATTTTACAGTTTCAGTCCAATATAATGATTCTCAAACTGTCTCAGAAGTGTTTCTGTGGAGTACGCCGCTCTGTCTAGTCTGTCTGTCTGTATGTCTTTCGGTCTTTCTGTGTTTCTGTATGTCTGCTTTTCTGCCTTTCTATCTTTCTGTCTTCATTTCTTTCGGTCTTTCAATCTACCTGTTTTTCTATTTGTCTATCTGTCTTTATGTTTTTAAATTTTCTATACATCTTTCTTTCTGTCTTTCTGTCTTTTTGTCATTCTGTCTTGCTATTTTTCTATCGACGATAGTTATACGATTCTAGTATATCATGCGAATGTGATTCGTTATTTTGTTTGTCGGGCTCTACAATTTCCAGCAGAGGCATGGTTGCGTATGTCATTGAATCATGGCAGTATTACATGGATATCGATAACGCCCGGTGGTCGTGTTGTTTTACGCTGTTTAGGTGATACGGGCCATATGCCACCCGAATCGATCACTAGTCAATGATTTGTGTTTTATTTTATTGTATAATTTTTCTAAGTAATTAATTAATAAGATGCAATTGTTTATAGATGGATTCGTTTCAGTATTATGGAACAGTTTATTTGTATTTTGTGTAATTTTTACGTAATTAATTATAAGAAGTTTATAGTCAATTAATTAAAGAACAATTTCAAAATTGTTGGTGTTGTTAGAGTATCCGAAACGTTGTGGAAGCGTTTCAAAAGCCGTGCAGAACACGATACACTTCAAATATTTGTAAGAGTATTCTCTTCAGCATAAAGATTTATAAAAGATAGAGAAGAAATAAGAATTGGCTGATTTGAAATTATTAAGCACCCACGCATCGTTGATTGCCTAACCAATAGGGGAAATGTTCTGTAATGATGCAAAAAACGGGATCACTATGAGATGTATGTACAGTACTATTCCATGTTCTTTTATAAAATTCATAAAATTGAGATAAAAGTGAGAAACGTCGAGGTACTTTATCAAAAAGGCCTTATTTCAAAATTTTTGAAAACGTAAACGAGCGCCAATGATTTTGAAGTCGGTTTGAGTGGCGAGCGCCTCACAAACTGTGACCGTCTGACCAACACTTGGAGCAAAGATATTCAAAGCTATTCAAACACCCCAGAAAACACCATTTTCCAATTTTCTCGAAAACTAATCATTTTTTTCCGGATAATCATACGTCAGAATTTTTATTATTACTCGTCTAATCAAATGTCCTATCGATCGTATCTCCAACTTTTGTAACCACAAAGATATTCAAAAGTATTTTTTACATTGTCATTATATCTGTAAGGAAAGTATCCTAATTGTGTTCGAATTCACCGCATAAATCGGGTAGACTTCCTGTTGGGAAAGACCGTCGAATTGATGCGCATGCGACAACGACCATAGAAGTCACAAAGGACACACGCGATACCAAACTAATTTGTAGAAGTAAACAAAAGACAAAAGTGCGAGTGATAACTTTGAATGTTGTTTCTTTGATATTTACAGAGAAACACTTCTCGTATCAATTGCTCGATAAAGGAAAACTCCAAAACCCAAAATAACATCTTATATATCTATATATACACCTCGTCTAGGTCAGGCTTAAGGCGCCTTCAAAAGACTACCTGTTGTTGACAAAGTGCGGTGTTGCGGTGTTCTGGCGTAGGTCTGCTTTGGACTATCAAAACTTCATCTCCTGACAGCCACGAAACCTTTCAGTGGATGATGAAAAAAGTAATGATAAATCAATAGCTAGCCATACACGGGCAGATTTTTGCGCCAGATATCGGAGTCGTTGGTGAAATCGGTTAAGACATTGGTTCGTTAAGGGGGTAAACGGAACGAGCGATTTTGACGCCGATATCTGTGAAAAACGGATTTGGCCAACCTGAATTTTTCGTTCTCCCTTTACAGACAGATTTTTGCGAGCGATATCTGTGAACTCACAGAACTGACAGATCGAAATTTGTCGATTCCCCTTAACACGTTATTTGTTTTTCGAACAAATTTTAGAGTACGAGATGTTTAAATTTTACGGAGGATTTTGTTGACGTTCGCGTCAACAAAATCCGCGCTAGACTTCACCCATGATTTCACCCACTTTGATCGTTGCTTTTTTGGAGAAAGTATGTGGTGTACCGCGTACATACCACCCGCTAAAGCAATCTTTTTTCGTTTTGTCAAATATATGTTTTCGGTCATATTGTTTCACCACTCGATGTCGACTAAAAATCTGTCAGCGATCTCAGAAATCTTTCGTACATGCTCGAAAATCTGGATCTGTCAGATTTTCGTCGTTGAACGATCTATATCTGACAAGGAAACTATTCGAAGTGTCATCCTCCGATTTTTTTGAGATTTTGATATGTTGTTGTCCATCGAAAAATAAGCGATGCATATTTTTTCTTAGCGGCTCTTATTGCGTTTTAAGGGGTGAAATGGACCCTCAAAGATTCGTCAAAATCCTGGTGGTTATGTAGTTTTGCATATAAAGACGATAGCAATCAGTATCAAACCAATTTTACGTTATTCCTGATATCAAATAATAAAAATATACACTTGCAGATACCACCTACCCCTATTATAAGGGGGTAAAGCACCCCTTGAAAAACTTTAATCCTCCATAAAAAATTATGGCATTATCCGATTTTAATGAAAATAACGTCATTTGTTAGAGCAAAGAAAAGTAAAGTTTACCTGTTTTTGGATTTTTTGAAAAAAATTTTTGAAAAAATTGACTGTTTTTTGCCTTTTCATCGGCGTACCAATTTGCAAAAAGGCAGATTTGGTCTCTGTGATGGGTTGATCCATGGTAGTTTGAACATTGGGTTTAAACACACAATTCTAGTTTTAGAATAAGTCCTCGAACTGTTATTTTTTTTTGTTTCGGTTTTAGGTTCAGCTCCGATTTGACCCCTGTTTTAAGCACTCGACATTTTGGAAGACAAATTTTGCCCGGGGGGTTAGTAAATAGACTGCGAAGGTATCCCAGCAGGCCCGAAGGCATTACAAAGCTTGAAGTTGCATAATTTGAGGGGCGATCAAAACAGTACAACAGCTTAACTTTGATATATAATTATGTCCTTAACTTTTTTGCCCTAAAGAATAATAAAATGGATTTCATCAACAACGAAGATTACTGTTTTTTATTAGTCCTTATAATTACAAAAATTACCACACTAGAGGCAAGAAATGTCTGGACAAAGGGCTAAAACTACTTTCCATTCTAGACTTGAATTAGCCTACTTTTTTATATTTCTGAAAATATTCATAATCTGGGTTCCATTTTACATTGGAAGCCACCACGCATCTTCGTGAAGATCACGATTTCAATATCAATATCTTCAATTTTCTTATACTTCGAGTGCAATTTAAAATTGCGTACTAAATTCGCCACTGCTATTTTCAATTGAAACATGCTATACTTCATTCCGATGCAGTTTCGGGGACCTGCCATGAATGGCAGAAAAGTGTACGGGTTCCGTTTAGCACACTCCTCTGGCAAGAAACGGTCCGGATCGAATCGTAACGGATCCTTCCAGTACCGTTCGTCACGATGCACGTTGTATATTATAATACCCACGCCTGTGCCTGGTGGTAAGACGATATCACCTGAAAATTACAAAAATCACAAACAACAGAATAAGGTGAAAATTGTAACGGACCTAAGTCGATGTAGTCGCGAGTCTGGCGGCCAAGTTGCGATCCCAGCGGAAACAAACGCATCACTTCATTGATGACACGTTCTAAATATTTGAGCTGATGCACGTCATTTAGCCGAATTGGATCAAATCGTCCGCACACCTCCAGTACCTCCTGATGGACGGTTTCTTGGATTTCTGGATACATTCCCAAGATCACGGCAATGAAGCTTAGTGTTAGAGCTGTCGTATCAGTTCCCTACGTTCATTAATATTTTAAATTTTTCCTAAAATTTTATAGAATTAAGCTATTATTACCGCAACTATAAATGTTTTAAGTTCATCTTCAATTTCTTTAGGCGACAATTTTTGATCGGCACCAAGTTCTTGTATCAATTCAACGAAAATTTTCGATTTTTTCTCCGTATTTCTAGCGTTTTGGCAGTTCTGGATTTTTTCAATAGACATATTTAAAACGCTGCCATAGAATTGGTTGTATTCTTTGAGCATATTGCGAAACACCTTGTATTTTGGTAGTAAATTATAAATAAAGTCGATTGTTTCGATCGGATTAAACATACGTTCCCAGATTAATTTGTTAGCTCTGAAGTAGTGAAATATTTAACAAAAAAATCGAATATTACCAAAAATTACATACTTTATTAATGTTGTGCCCCAATGGAGTTTTCGATTGAGTTCCACAACATCAACTCCCATAAAATTCTCTGTAATTGTAGAATGTGTCATTTTATTGATCACATCACTACGCCCGCTATACGTATAAATCAAACTCACCACAGTAAGACCAAATTGCAAAACTGTACATGAAATAAGAGATATCCCGCTCATCATTCCCATAATCGTTACGGATCTCATCAACTAAACGACAACTGTTTTTATATAAACCATCAATGAAACTTTCAATGACTGTTTTCGTGAAGGATGGCGATATGAGTTTACGGTGTTTCTTCCAAACTTCAGCTGAAACAATTCCCAATCATAGTTAAGCCAGGCTGCCTCCACTTTATAACCAGACCACCCCCCTATAACTCCATAGGACGAAACAACACAAAAAGGTAACGAATATGTCCCGTGAGTTTAGTTCTTCTAGAGGGCGCTGGTGGTCCTTTGTACCGTGTGTGATGACCGCAGTTTACTAGTTATTATTATTATATCGCATAGATATCGGACAGAAATTATTGATTTTGATTGGTGATTATTATTTTATTATTATTGTTAATAAAAAATTAATAATTATAATGTTATAATTAAAATTTTCTTAATAAGTAAAATTTAATAAAATTTAATTCAACGCTCCCGTAAAGGTGATCGGTGCAAAGGACTACTAGCGCTACCTGTCTGGTGTCCCGACATCGAACCATTTTTTGAAACATGGAGTGATAGTGGGCTGAACCAGACTATAGTCCCCCTAAGGGTAATGTTGTTTCGCTTGGTATTCAGAGGGCGCTTGATTCAACTTTTTATATGTTCAGTGAAAAACAAAAGAAACAATGATCAGTTCTATACCTTCAGATATAGGAATTACAGGTTTCTGTACATGTCTTCAGTGCCTTCTGAATACTTCTTTAAGCAAAAGGGAAGAACAGCGGAGCTAAGAGTGTTGGGCTTCTAGAGTTGTGAATGGCTAAGTACTCTGTATTCGTAAGTGCCTGCTATCAGAAACTTCATCATGTTAGAAGCAACACGAAACATTCACAGTCATACTTCTTTCTAGCAACATGTTTTCTCCCCACCTATCGTATGCGTAGCGTAGCAACCCTAAAATTGAATTCTGGCTAGGATTTTAAATTATCCAAATCTCCACTCTTAGAAGTTTTTCTGAAGTTTCCAATTTGCCTCTTTATTAGGGTCATAGTGCCTCCACTTGTATTGTGTTCTTTATAGTGCCGGTCCGAGGACAGGGCCAAGGGGACATATGCCACATTTAACATTCGTCATTTAAGAATGACGAATATTATTTAAAAGATAGCGAAATGGGCGCATGGAGCTCTTGTTTGCCCCGGGCGCAATTTAGTCTCTCGTATTTTCATTTTTAATATTTCCCCTTCCCTTTTTTTTGTTAATGTGATTAATTGCGTATATACGTTCTTGATAAGAATCGAACACACGATACTTACTCAACAACCCCTTTTTTGATTTCTTCTATCTTGTTCAGCTGTTTTCGGGTCGTTGAAGTGTTAATGTTCTTCAGAAAAAATGTGACTTTTTTTGTTAATTAATAATTAATTGTGCCAAGTGCTAGTGTTAGTGTAAGTGCCAGTGCATTTCTTTCTTTTTCTTTCAATTTTTGCGGCAATTTTGCAGTTATTCACTGGAACGAAACCGTGAGCATTGTTTGTTCCCAACAGTGTCTCATACGATAGATTTTTTTTATGTCACTTTTCTGTGGAACCCCAAACTTTTTTTATCACGGATCACACAAATATTTTGAAATTTTTTCTTGTTATCAAAAGAAACTATTTTCGATCAGAAATTAAACTAAAACAAATTTAACAAAGACGCCAAAGAATTTCTGGATAGGGGCGCCGAAAATAAGCTTGCCTGGAGCACTAGGAAAGTGCGGGCCGGCTCTGGGTAATTCCCAACAATTATGCAATGGTGCAGCGCCACTGCCATCTGTTGCATATCCTCTTATATATTATTTGACCTGACCTGACCGGCAAATAACAGTCATGCGTGCCATTCTAGAGTACCTTATAAAACTTTAAATACACTTACTTTGCGACCGTATCAATCCATTACCGATTACTGGTTCTAATTTATCGTAGAAAATATTTAATTTATCAATACATTTCGGATGTGTTAAAACGATTTCGATATCTTTGGCATTTTGGGTAACAAATAAATACCGTGATCCGATCCATATTGACATTCGATTGTTGCCGTAGTATTTCATAGTCTTGAGTCCTCCAAGTGAGGGATCTTTAAAAAAAACGGTAATAATAATAATAACAATAATAATAATGGGAATAGTATTGCTTGAACGTACCCAAGATATTGTCCAAAATAAAACGAAGACTTCCAATGAATGGTAAACACCATGGTCCTGGCGTCTTCCAGCTCAGTTTATAATACTCCCATTTCGTATAGTAATTGTAAATTAGAGCAAGCAAAAGAAGAATTACAGCTAAAACCAACAACATCTTTAACTATCAGATAGAAGCTCGATACTGGACTGTCGAGTAAACATTTGGTCTTTATAAAGGTAGACGAATTTGTACCATGATCGAGGACATAAAAGCACTAAAGTTTTTTCCAAATGCAAAGACTTATTGGAGTGCAATGTCTAATCAATTAAATATTCTTTTTTAATTGCCATTCATGAATTATAAACTATTCCATATTTTTCACGTAACTGGTTTTCTCTCTTACGTTTACTTTGAAATTTTGAGCTTTTTTCCTTCTCGTGTTTTTAATTTGTCAACTCGAGATTGCGGAAAGGGTGCAGGGAACTCTTGTTTCTCCCGCGTGCAATTAAACCTCAGTCCGGCTCTGCCGTCTTTTCAATTCGTCAGCTTTCTACGAAAAAGAACAACATAAAAACGATGTTACGCTCAAAAGAAAAACAACTACAAGGCTTTTGTTTATCGAGTGACTTGACCGAAACAACACAATTACGCTTGAAACGGTACAGTAAAAGCTTCTTTTTTCATTTTTGACCAAACCAGAGGAAGTTAAGGAATAATTTGTTGTAACGGACTAGAGATTTCTTACAGCATTCTGTTGATATATTTTTTCACCCCTTCATTATAAATTTTGAAAAGTTGTGACCGATTTTCCAAATTTACAGAGTAGATTAGGATTTTTTTCTTGTACTCAAACTACTTCCTAGATGACCTAAGGTGGACTTGGAATGGGACAATCTGTATTGCTGGAAAGTTGATGGTGTTCTAGCGTAGGCCTGCTTGGTGGTGTGGTCAAAGACGTGGGCAAAGGCGTTCATAACCCGACGCTCACAGAACAATTTCAGAGGATGATCAAAACATTTTAAGAATTATTATAGAGAAATGGTAAATTAATAGATTTTATCTACAACCACTATTAAAAGTGGCGTTTATAGCACAGTTTACTCAAGTTAAAAATTTAACTTTATAACACTGAGTGTTATAAATGACAGATCAGTTTTATAAAATAGACAAATATTATAGATATTAAGATGTGAAGGCTCCATAAGAGTGCTATGCTAAAAAACGACCCCGAAAATGGGCAATAATGGACGCCTGACACGTTAGGTGGCGCTTGAGTAGCGAAATAAATTTTGACATGTTTAAGCGCCAAATTTAAATTTTAATATTAACAAAATCTGATATAATTATACAGATATTTAAAGAATTAAAGCAAAATTTATTGAATATATAGTATAAATATAAATTTGCTGGTTATTTGTGAAACTTCAAATGCTACATGTATAAATGAACGCTCCAAAATTTCTCCACTATATGATGTCATGGATAAGTATAGATCGGACACTCCATGATAAATTTTCCGCCATTAATTTTGTACCCGCTGCTGGGAGGGCGCTAGAGAAGGTTACAATTACAGAGCTCTGTACATCACTTATGGAAGGTTTGCGTCCCTGATGCAAAAAGGCGGTAAATTTAAAATATATTTCCAATGTTATTTTTATAATTTATTGTAATGTTAAAATAAAAGAGCAAAAAACGTTGAATTCGGTTTATTAAAAAAGAAAACAAGATATACATAATACAAATATGAAATTTAAAAATTATTTGTCAACTGTATCTGTTTTCAAATAAATAGAAAGTGCATTAAATAACTATCTTCTCAAATAAAATACAAACAACAGATTACTGTTAACAAATAAAATTCACAATCAAAGTTATTTTAAGTACTACACGAAATTTCTCCCAAGAGCATGATTGTACCTATATTAATCCAATATTCCAGCTTTGTACCTTGTACCAATACAACTGAAAAATTAAGTGTGTCTGATAGAAGGTTTTGCAAACTAATTGTTTCATTTAAATAACGATAATATTAACAAAAACCATAATAATAGCAATAATAACATAATAATAATTACAACAAGAACAATTTGAACAAAAATACAAAAAATAAATAACTTAAACTATAACGGAGACTTAGCATATTGCAACATAAAGATTCAAAGATCTTATTGATGTTGCAATATGCGCTGTTTCCGTTGCACCGCTCTCGAAAATGATCGGGCCTTCATATCCCGAACACGGCGCTTGCAGTACCATGGAATACTGATACAACAAACAGCCTCAACAATACATTTTTTTTAGTGTACCTAAGTGCGAAACATAATAAATCCACGCGAAATTACCTTGCTCGCTAAGAGTGACAGCTAACTGCTTCCGGAGCCCCGTATCCGCCAATTTGTTAGGCAATAATTGCTCCAAAAGAGTCACCAAATGACCAACCGTAATTACAAGATTTTCTGAAGGATAAGTTAACCTTGATTGGTCATTTGACAACTCTTTCATTGAAATAAATAGATTACACGGAAGAGAAGCATCAGAAGTGAGAATGGCGGACGATTTTGCGCAATTACTCTTAACGAGAATTTTGTGAACGATGTATCCACTCACATAGGCAACCGAAAGGGATTCCATACTGTCAGCTGCAACAGCGTCCACTATTTCAGATACAATATGATCTCCAACTTCCGGAGTGTCTACATGATTGGAGACATCCTCATTCGAAGGTGTATCTCGAGCTTCTTCCACATCAAACAAACTTTGCAAATTACTTAGCAATACCAAATCATCTTCCTCGCAATTTGTCCCATGCAACTTACCACGAAGAAGTGCATTCATGATTGGAACTTTTAATCAACTTACAAATTGTTGTACTGTGGGGTTGTTGTTGTTGCCGCATCCGGAACGAACAGCTCCAAACAAATTTTCGAGGGGGTCTTGATTTAGGGCTCTGGTGCGGAGCTCATTGATGCCCAATTGCTCGACAGAATACCAAACCCCCTTTACGGCATTAATGGTTGTTAACCAATCGTTTTGAAATAAAATCATTTAATTACTTGAAATTGAAAATTGATAAAATTAATATATATCTGTGAAGGGGGGCCGACGACTAGCTCCTACAAATGACCAACTTTGAATACATTTGTAGGCCTCGTCCCAGAACTTCAAATGATCGTACCTTTGTGATACTGATGATTTTAATGATTGTCTCGAATCTGAAATCATACATAATTTATTAATAGTACATACGACTACATTACTTTTTCTTCGGGTGCAACACAAAGTGTAAACAATTCTTTTTATAAGTCAAATAAAATAAAAAATATGCTCTTTTCCAAGGCAAAATTTTACGCCATCATCAGCGTAAGCCGAAACCGGTCCCATAAACAATAAAATTTTGCCTTGGAAAAGAACGTATATTTTATTTTATTTGACTTATTAACACACCAAGGATGGATTGTGGAATTGAATTAATTATTTTTTAGTTCTAACAGCGTTTCATTTTCAACTGATAGATTTAATAATAATATAATAATATAATTATTATATAATTATATAATTATATAATTATATAATTATAGTATTATATATAATTATATAATATTATATAATATTATATATATATATTATATTATAATATAATAATTATTATATTATAATTATATTATAATATAATTATAATAATATAAATGTTGTTTTTTGATATTGAGAATTTTTTAAAAATATATTTACTAGTGCTGTACAATTTAACCGGTTAGGCCGGCTAAAAAAGTTAGCTAAGTTAATTAGCTGGCTAGCCGATCAGTTTAACCGGTTAATTGAGTTAGCTAAGTTAATTAGCTAATGGTTAACCGGCTAAACGGCTATTTTTTTTAAGCTGTTTAACAATTTCTTTTTCACCGGCAGGTTAAAAAAGTAACATTTATGAACAAAAAAATAACAATAGAATAATTTATTAGATTATTTAATATTTTACATTTATTTTTATTTATAAAAGGGGCTTTTAAATTAATTAAAGATTTTTTTTCAGTTATATCTCTATTTTGATAAAGAAAAATTAATAAATTTGCATTTTCGGGAAGTAAGCAGTTCCGCTTAGAACTTATAATATTTCCGGTTGTGGAAAAAACCCTTTCAGATGGTATACTTGATAAACTTATGGCGTTAAGAATGCCACCAATGAAGGGGATTATCATCAATAGAAATATTTGGCTCCATTTTGAAACTATTGATTTCTCTTTCATGTACAGGGGGACCATTTTTGATGGTTTTGCAGGGTATCTCCTATAAGGAAAGCTCGTACAGAATAATAGATAGCACATTCCTGTCCTACTTTTTCCTGACTAGTCAGATGATGCAATTAGATTTTTGCTATGTTCTTTTGTTTTCGAGTTATTCCCGGTTTTTCATTTTTTCGCGATTTCAAACATACCTCATATCTCGTAGGCTATCCAAAAAGTTCATTTTCTTTTCATTGTTTTCAATGTAGTTCTTAAAGCTGATTCTATTTAGCTAATTATATTTTCTCTAGCTTTCACCGTTTTTGAGTTATAACACAAACTTATGTTTTTTTAAATGGAACATATATTTAATGTATTGCTAATTAAATTGCTTATTTTTTTCTGATTTCAAATATATATGGTTTGCTATAGTTATTTTCAAAAATGTGAGAGTTATTTGAAAAATTTCGATTTCGAAGGGAAATCACATTCGAAAAGACTTTAGAGTGCTATGAAACAATCGTTTTTTAACCTGTCAACGAACTATTATTTTGGTTGCTATTTATTTATTCTTTTATTTTCGTATTTTAAAATAGGTAAAATTTGTTCCATGGCACTCTAAAGTCCTTTCGAATATAATTTTTGTAATCACTACTTGCGAAATCGAAATTTTCAAACAACTCCTGCATTTCTGATAATAACCATATCAAACTATATATATTTGGAATCAGAAAAAAATGAGCAATTTAATTAGTGATAAATTAAATATATGTTCCATTTAAAAAAACATAAGTTTGTGTTATAACTCAAAAACGGTGAAAGCTAGAGAAAATATAATTAGCCAAATGAAATGAGCTTTAAAAACTGCACAAGAGACCGTGGGAAAAGCGTCAACTTTTTTGAAAGCCTACGAGATATAAGGCATCTTAGAAATCGCAAAAAAGTGAAAAAACTATTTGCACCATCTGACTAGTCAGGAAAAAGTAGGACAGGAATGTACTATCCATTATTCTGTACGAGCTCTCCTTATAGGAGATACCCTGCGAAACCATCGAAAATGGTCCACCCTGTACTTCACTCTGATAATTTGGATTATCGCTTTCAAAGCTTGCAATTCTCTCAAAACTTTGAGATAAAGCAACGTCACAATTGAAAAGATAATCCAAGTTCTTCTCTCTTTTGTTCTTACTAGCAACTACTGATGTCCCTTCAAAATTTTCGTTGGCCATAATCTCTATTCTAAACGCCATAAGTTTCCTCATCTAGCTAGACTGGCAAGAAGATTTTTAGCTGTTCCAGCATCAAGTACACCATCTGAAATGGTTTTTTCCACAACCGGAAATATTATAAGTTCTAAGCGGGGTTGTATTTGGGAACTTGGGGGACACCATAGATAAGTCAAAAAATGAACAAATATGACTTGATATAACTAATATGACCATATATGGCTAAAAGAATGTACAGTACATAAAAGTATGTATACGTCGTTGTCGCCGCCGCCGCCGCCGTCAAATTGCCTTCGCCGCCCCCACTGTTAGTAGCTAACTGGGGGCAGCGAAAGCAATTTGACGGCGGTGGTAATGGTGAGGTATACATACTTTTAAACATATTTTGGTCATATTTAGTCATATTAGTTATAATCAGTTATATTTATTAATTTTTTTTGTTTTTTATACGATGTCCCCCAAGTTCCCAAAAACAACCAATTATTCTATTGTTATTTTTTTGTTCATAAATGTTACTTTTTTAACCTGCCGGTGAAAAAGAAATTGTTAACCATTAGCTAATTAACTTAGCTAACTCAGTTAACCCATTAAGCTGACCGGCTAGCCAGCTAATTAACTTAGCTAACTCAGTTAACCGGTTAAGCTAACCGGCTAGCCAGCTAATTAACTTAGCTAACTTTTTTAGCCGGCCTAACCGGTTAAAGTGCACAGCACTAATATTTACCTTCTGACAAGCTTGAATAAGTTCCATTAAAACTATCAAATAAGTCATTCATCAGCAGCACAAAGGTCGAAGTTCCGATGGCATCTGACAGCAAACCACCTAAAATATCATAAAGGTGTAATGGTGTCATGTCTATTGAGATATGATGACGTACCAAGAACTATGAACGTTTCTAGATTTCTTGACTGAGTACTTGAGCAGCCAGTGACACTTTCATTTTTGACTGCATCACTGGCGCCAAGTGTTGATCAGTTAATTTTCTTACAGTCTGTAAATATTTTAATTTGATTACAAAGAACATATTTTAAGAAATTTAATAAATAAATAATGTCCTGATGTTATGAATATCCATGAATTAACAAGAAATACCTGAAGGCGGGACCGCTTGTTTCTTTCAACTTCATACATAGTCTTGATGTGGGACCAACGAGCTGTAAGTGAAGTTTTGGGGTCGGCTATGGTCCATAGGAAACTGATAGGATATTTGAGGAGAAGATTACGGGTACATTTCAGGAGATGGGGAGGATCAAAGATAGTAAAAACTTTACTACCTCTGTGGAGGAAAAACGGCTGGAGTACGGAAGAACCCATTATTGGAAGCGCCCTGACATTTGCTGCTCCCATATCGCAAATAGTTGTAATAACTTTTACATTAATGGTGAGCAGCGAGTCAATGACGTCTCGAATAATAGGCTCAAGCTCCTCCGCACAAATACTCCCGTGGGTGAAGTAATAAGCAACAGGCTGCTTCCACTTCCCCACCACACCTTGAACCATAAAAACCAGAACGTGATTAGCAATTCTGCTTCTCCTACCCCGATTTCCAAGATCTTGAACGCCATCCAATTCATCTAAAGAAGAATTGTACTGAATATGCTCCCCAATACTAAAGAGCATATTCGTTCTTCCTCTTTATATGAATTCAGACAGCGCCCAAGGTGCTGGAATAAATGTGCATTTATTCCAGCCTGGAAAGGAACTTTGCTCAGCAGACGGGTAAGTGCTTTTGGACATGGAAGGACAAGAAACCTCCTGAGAAGGTCATAGGATCTTGGACTTTTTTTTAAAAGAAGTAAGGAAGTTACTTTTTCCTGAAAGGTCCATCTCCTACCCTTTGGAGCACACTTTGCTGCTTTCAGTTGCCCAATCATAAATTTTTTTGAGGATGCCGACATGTTCTTAAAAATATTATTTATTAATTCTTCGGTATCCCCACTGAGCAACTGATTAAGCTTTGCTTTTTGCTTACGACATTTTTTTTAAGGATCTTATATTCTTTCGTTTGTTATTCAGTTTACGAATAAGATGTTTCTCCCTGGAAACATCATTATTCGTACACTGAACAACAAACTGATCTCCAAAGAGAGAAGATAGATCTTGAGGAATGGGATCATGGGAAGTACCAGGAACGGCAGCATAATTAGTAGGAAGTGAAAAGGAAAGAGGAGCAGTAGGACGATGTGGTATTGGATTGGGAAGCGCGTTTGGATTAAAGAAATTGCTTTGGGAATGGGCATACGCTTCTCGGGAAAAATGACGACCACAAATTCTCCTATTTTCATACATATTTATATCTTTATTTTCCGCACCAAGAGCCTCGATCCATGCCTTACATCTAAAACACAATCATTGTAAAATTACTGATTCTAAATATAGTTTGCTGTAATTATTTTCAAAAATGTGAGCGATATTGGAAATTTCAATTTTGCAAAATTATATTTGAAAGAGTGCCATGAAACAAATCTTAGTGCGAGACAAGAAAACAAAAGAATAAATAAATAACAACCAAAATTGTAGTTCTTTGACAAGTTAAAAAACAATTGTTTCATAGCACTCTAAAGTGATCCAAATATAATTTTTAGAATTTTCGGTTTCGTAATCAAATTTTTAAAATAGCTCTAACATTTTTTAAGAAAAATATTTAAAATTATGTATATTTGGAAGTAGAAAAACTTTCACAGGAATGTGCAATTTATTATTTTGTGGGAGCTTTCCTTAAAGGAGATACCCAGCAAAATCATTGAAAATAAACCATAAACTAATAATATTTATGAAATAAAAAAGATACCTCTGGATATTTGCCGGAAATCTATGGAATGGCGGTTTATTTGATCCGCAAATGATGCATCTCTCTTAAAAATTAAATAAAATTTATAAATTATATTGCAACTAGATTTAAATTTCTACTTACTCATCATGAAAACTTAAATTATCTACTAATTACTAATTAAACTGACGAACAATATAAAAATAAAAAAACGAAAAATATGTTAATAACGTAATAATTTTCAGAAAGCAATGTCAAGCAAAAAAATGTCTTGATTTTAACAAATCTTGATTTGTTAAGAGCATAGACAATTTGCGTAAACGACATCTCTTGGCCGGATAATAGACGAATTAGTTTATGTCCAGGATAATTTGCGACAGCTGCGCTACCTGACGAGCGGGTCCAAGTTAGGCATTATCAGGGGGGACTCTGTTATGGAAGGGATAATACCTAACTCTTAAGCCACTCCACCGGAAATCTGAAAGACATCGAAGAACACAATAAATTGTACTGACAAGGCTTGGTTTCTTGGCGCAAAAGTGTTAATCAATTCACGGATTGGACGCAGCAAGAATTTGTGAGTTATTTGAAACTGTCCGTTCATTCTGGGTACAAATCTGTGGGTAAATTCGTACGTCCAACTAATGCTACGCTACCTACCGCTATTGATTGGCGACAAAAGGGCGCTGTGACGCCTGTTAAGAATCAAGGTATCTGTGGATCCTGTTGGTCTTTCAGTACTGTAAGTTGTTCTACAATTCGTACTAGCTGAGTAATTACTTGTGATTTTTAGACTGGCGTTTTGGAGGGACAAAACGCTATCAAAACTGGCAAATTAGTGGCGTTAAGCGAACAGGAACTAATCGATTGCTGTACTGACAATTCTGGTTGTAAGGGCGGTTATGTCGGCACTGCCTACGAATACGTTGCAGCAAATGGCTTAACAACTGAAGATGCCTACCGTTATCAAGCCGATGATGTGTACAATTGTCGGCGTGCCAATAAAACGGAAGTGGTACGTATCCGTGGCTATCATGAAATCGAATGGGACCATGAATCGGATCTGGAAGCAGCCGTTGCTTTGGTTGGTCCCATTAGTGTAGGCGTTGAGGCTACCCGTTGGTCGGCGTATGGTGGTGGTATTTTTGATGGTGGCTGTTATAACTTCTATGTAAATCATGCCGTTTTGGCTGTTGGTTATGGTACGGATGAGAATGGACGCGATTATTGGATCATCAAGAATTCATGGGGCGAAATGTGGGGCGATCGAGGTTATATCAAATTGCCACGTCATCAGAACAAATGCGGCATTACCAATATGGCCAGTTATCCATTCTTATAATTTAATTGAATTGCGCAGTACTCAAATAAAAATCTAGCAATTGTTTGTTTGTTTTGCGAGTCACTGTACTCGATAAGTCAAAAAGTCAATTGTTTCGCTTCTATTTGATTAAATTTATCATTTTTTGATTAGGAGTCGAGTATATTTTCTAAGTGTTTTATGAATAATGATCGATAAATCGATCAAGAGTTTTGGACCAGGAGCGTGGCGAGGTCATAGCCAATGTGGCTGTCCAGATTCTTTTTCTAATTAATTTAGTTTTTTTCTAGCCACCGGCGTCAAAATTCGTCGCTACGCCTCTGCTTTGGGTACAAATATTTTTAATTTGACGATCTTGTTCTCTTTTCGAAGAACAAAAGTGAGAGGAAAAACTCAAGCAACGAGCATGCCAAAACAATATCGTTTTTCGCCCTAATAAGGATGCCCAAAAATGTGGCTTACAGCTTCCGTATTATAGTACGATTGAATAAGTTACTCTTTTGCAAAAGATTTCAAGTTCGGGTCTTCTTCAGCATTTTGCTCCATTTGCTCATTTACCATTTTGACAGTTAATTCTTCGAATGCAAATATCACTTATTTGGCAATATAGATCTTTCAAAGACATCAAAATTAATGGAAATTTTAAAGATGACACAGAGGAAATGCGGATCTTAATAGAGGCGATTCCAACTAAGAGACTCGACCAACAAGAAGGGAAACGAGCAGGTCAATATAATGCCATCTTTTGCCTTAATAAAGGATGCCCAAAAATACGGGTCACAGATAATTGGATAGCGAAAGCTGAGATTCCTGTCCAACAACAAATTTGTTTCAAGAGCTTCTAATGTGATTGAATAACTCACTTCTTCTTTGCGAAAGACTTCAAGTTTAGCTCTTCTCCACCATTTTGCTACGTTTCCTCTTTACCATTTTGGAACTTATTTGGCAATATGGATTTCCTTTCAAAGACAATAAGAGATATTATAAGGAGAATTACAGAAGAAAAGTAAACTCACAAATATAAGAGAAGAGCAAAAAGTGGATTTGATATTGGAGACTAGAATTGCTAATGCAAACTATAGAAGAACTTTCTACTCAAAAACCAAGATCACAGTAAAAAAATAGGATTTTTATCCCCGTAAGGCAGGCCGAAATATTGCTTAAAGGTAGGCGTTTGAACAGCAAAAGCTGAGAATTCAGCTCCCGTGCGACAAACTTGCCTCAGGAGCCTTCGATACGATTAAATAACCCACGTCTTCTCCACTACGAAAGATTCCAGAATTTTGCTCTGTTTTTTCATTTAGTATTTTCAAAATCATATCGTTTTTTAATCTTAATAAAGATGTCCAAAAATGTGGCCTACAAATATTTGGGCGAAAAATTTCGGATTCAATTCTACTCCACTATTTTGCTCCGTATCCTCATTTACTATTTTGGCAATTAATTTTTTGACGACAAATATTTGGCAATGTAGATCTTCTAGATCCAAAAGGAAACTGCGGATTTCATGTGGAAGACTAGAATTGTTGCTGCAAGCGGCAGAAAAACTTTCTCCTTAAAAACAAAGGTTTTTTGTCCCAGTAGGGCGGTACCTGATAGGCGACGAACCTCATCCTGCAGCTCCACGTCGTCGATTTCGGGATTTCAGGGGAGTTTCAGGGGCGATTCAGGAAGAAACCTGTTTGTACTGTGACGCTTCGTCATCGCAGGACAGGACAGGGATAGGCGCGGCTCTTTCTTTGGCAGGTTTCAGGGACATGACCCACAACTGGAGTTGGCGGCTTCAGGACGGGTATCCCGTGCACATGGCTGAGCTATTTGCACTGGGGATGGCATCGAGTCACTTTTTTGCAAACTTTTCAGGTCGTAGCAAGACGTCCGTTAGGCTAGCAGCTCAGGAGCGGTTTTGGTGCAGGCAACGCTACGTTGGCGGATCCCAATCTTTTGTTTCCTGTTGCAGGTCAAAAAAAGAGGAGATATCCAACCTTAATGAGCTGGCCAGGCGTATACTGATTGAGGAGGAGGACGAAGCCATCTGCAGCTGTGAAGGAGACGAAAATCCAAGCAGTGAGGTAGACGTAAATTTGAATTTCCCGGTAACTTTATCTTTGCCTCAAACCTATTTAATTTCGGACTCAAACTAATTTTATTACAGCGTTCTGTCGTTGTTTTGTTGTTGTTTATAGCGCCATCTAAATTCCCCAGCATATCATTATTGACACAATTTTTTCTTAGAAGTGTTGACCCCCTGGTTTTATATAGACACGATATGTTCAATACTGGTAATAATAATGTTTTAGGTGCGCTTTTTAAGGCCAAGGTATACTCGTCTTTTGGTGAATCACGCGAAATATGCCTAACTTTAAAAATTAACATCTCGCTTGTTTTCTGAGATATTGAAACACCGTAACCAGCGTTGGATCGAGTATTTCACGGTGCACCCGACAAATTCGGAAAATTTGGAAAATTTTGATGAAATTCTGAGTTATGGAGAAATATCTCGGAGCATGTAAAAAACATGGCAAACCAGATTTTAGAGATAAAAAATCGTACGATAGCTTGTTTGAAAGCTTATCCATAAGCGAAGGGGAAAACGGCGACTCAATATCTCAGAAAACAAGCGAGATATCAATTTTTGAATACTGGCATTTTTATTTTGGACATCGATCGTCTAAGAAGGGAACCGTCCCCTTAATTACTTCTTAAAAGAAAAATACTTGGAAAACATAAATAGTCAGGTAATCAGAAAAGAAGGGATTATACATTTTATGGGTTTTTTTCCGTAATAAATTTGTGCACACAACATTTGTTTTGAATATTTGTTGTATTTTTATGAATGAAATATTTATTTACAACCCCTTTTGTTGTAATGTGTCCTTTGAAATATACTCATTTTATGATGTTAAAATTGTATACATACCGTATAGTTATTACCTACATTAGGTGAAACCTATGATAAGATGTCCCTGACAATCCCCATGGCCCCACCCTGTTCCCTTCAAGATGGAGAAAACTTGGTTTACACAACTAAAAGAACGGATATTTCTTACTCAAGAGTCGTCACCTTTTCCATGCACTCGCCTGTACATAGTCGAAGAATGACAATAAATGCTTAATTCAACCCTGACAGGATTCAGGTATATGCCATAGATGGAATATCTTGCACTTTATGAGGGGTAATATTGGCTACTTCAAACAATTGTCGGTATATTTAACTTTCACACAATTGTCCCTGCAACAGAAACCATTTCTGAATTTTCGTATACCTTATCGCTAGAAAATATGGAATTAGCGTAGTGTTGTAAAATCTAAAATATAAAGGCAAAGTATCCACACAATGGACCATCAATTACAAGTGGTGGATCATAAATAAAACTATTGCAGAAATTTAAAACTGAACAGAGAAATGCAACACCTGTCCCAAACTAGGTAGATTGTTAAAAGATAAATGAATTTTGAAATACAATTTCAACATAAATTTCAGACACAAATAGACTGCGAAGGTTGAAGTTGCATAATTTCAGGGGCGATCAAAACAGAACAACAGCCTTAACTTTGATGTATAATTATGTATTAACTTTTTTTGTAAATTATCTCGAACAGGGTGCCCTAATGAATAATAAAATGGATTTCATAAACAACGAAGATTTACTGTTTTCTATTGATCCTTATAATTACATACAAAAATTGCCCCACTAGGGGTAGAAATGTCTGGACAAAGGGCTAAGACTTTCTTTTTATATTTCTGAAAATATTCATAATCTGGGTTCAATTTTACATTGGAAGCCACCACGTATCTTCGTGACTATCACAATTTCAATATCAATATCTTCAATTTTCTTATATTTCGAGTGCAATTTAAAATTGCGTACTAAATTCGCCATTGCCATTTTCAATTGAAACATGGCATACTCGCAGTCTATTAACTTACTTCCCGTCAAGGTTTGTCTTCCAAAATGGCGAGTGTTAAAAGCAAGGTTTCAAACCGAAGCTGAACCGAAAACCGAAAGAAAGAAAATAACAGTTCGAGACCTTATTCTAAAGCAGGGGTCTCCAAACTTTGAAGCCTTGGGGCCATAATATTTTTTTCGGTATGTTGCAAGGACCATAACAGTTTTAATTTTTCTGCCCACCTAAGCTTTTATTGCAATTCAATTACTATTGATTGTGTATTGTGACACGTAACGACATCTAGAGCAGAGATCGAAATTTTTTTGAATGACAAGTATCGCCCTTGTGCCGATTTAGGAAATAGTGAATGGCTGTGGAAATTAGCATTCTATGTCGATTTGACAAATCATATGAACGAACTGGATTTGAGATTGCAAGGAGAAAATCAGCTTCTTACATATACTAAAATAATACTATTTCAATCGCAGTTACGTAAAAAATAATTCACACATTTTGAAACTTGTGAAATATTCAGCCACACTACAGAGACTGAATTTCCAGTCGATTTTGCGGTCGAAATTTTGAGTGCTTTAAACAAAACAAAACAAAACAAAAAACAGAAAGACAAGAAAAAAAACAAAACAAAAAAAAACAAAACAAAACAAACAAAACAAAACAAAACAAAACAAAACAAAAAAAAACAAACAAAACAAAACAAACAAAA
>JAEDXX010000409.1:0-55807 GCA_021725515.1 Epicauta chinensis | reverse complement strand
TTTTATATTTTTTTTTATTTTTTTTTATTTTTTTTTATTTTTTTATTTTTTTTATTTATATTATTTTTATTTTATTTTTTTTATTATTTTATTTTTTTTTATTTATTTTATTTATTTTTTTTATTTTATTTTTTTTTATTTTATATTTATTTTTTTTTATTTTTTATATTTTTATTTTTTTTTATTTTTTTTTATTTTTATTTTTTTATTTATTTTTTATTTTATTTATTTTTATTTTATTTTTTTATTTTTTTTTATTTTTTTTTATTTTATTTATTATTATTTTTTTTTATTTATTTTTTTTATTTTTTATTTTTTTTTATTTATTTTTTTTTTTTTATATATATTTTATATTTTATTTTTTTTATTTTATTTTATTTTATTTTATTTTATATTTTATTTTTTATTTTATATTTTATTTTATTTTATATTTTTTTATTTTATTTTATATATATATTTTATTTTATTTTTTTTATTTTATATTTTATTTTATTTATATTTTTTTTTTTTATTTTATTTTATTTTATTTTATATATATTTTATTTTTATTTTATATTTTATATTTTATTTTATTTTTTTTATTTTATATTTTATTTTATATTTTTTTTTTTTATATTTTATTTTATTATTTTATATATATTTTTTTTATTTATTTTATTTTGTGTATTTTTTATTTATTTTCTATATTTTTTTCTTTTTATCTTATATTTTTTATTTTTTATTTTATATATATATGTATATAGTTGTTTTTTTGTATTTTTTTTTATATTATTTTTTTATTTTTTTATAATTTTTTATTTTGTATATTTTATTGATAAAATTGAAGTCGACTGGAACCGTGCGGGAAACCCGAACCGGAAAATGTCCTTTGATGGACTCCAAACAGATGCAGAAACAGCAAGACAGAGGATTTGTTGACTACCAATTTGACAAAACAAACGAAATATTGGTCACCAAATGGAACGATAACAAACCAGTCTGCGTTATTTCTAACTACAGCACTGTAGAACCATTAGGTAATTATTCATATCAATTTTCAGCAGATATTTATTTCTTTTTACAGGTACAACTAGAAGATATGCGCAAAAGCAGAAAAAGCATGTAACAATTCCGATACCTAATCTTATAAAAGAATATAATTCTCATATGGGTGGAGTTGATATGCTAGATAAACAGATATCACTTTATAGAACAAGAATCAGGTCTAAAAAGTGGTGGTGGCCACTATTCACCCAACTACTAGACGTGGCAGTAGTGAACACGTGGCGAATTTATCAGATTGCAAATTCACAAGAAAATACTTCTCTACTGGACATTCGCAGAAGAATTACTTTAGCATATCTTTCGAAAACATCTTCAAGCCAAAAAAGACCTGGGCCGCAAAAAACAAAATTATTGCAAGGACGAGTCAGCTTAGACGTTCGTTACGACGGGATGGGTCACTTGATTATACCTATACCTACGCAAAGAAGATGCGCAGCATGTGGCAAAAAGACAACAAGAATATGCCGAAAATGCGATGTTCCTTTACATGACGTCTGCTTTGCTCCATTTCATATAAAATAACTTTGTTTATTGTAAGAATGCTTTGAATAATAAAGTGAATCTTCAGGTTTTTTTGTTTATCATTTAGCTAAGGAAACCCGCCAATGTCCCATTAATAGGACACCCATTTAAAACGTTCTGGTTGAGAAAAAATTTTAGCATGTGCTAGAAATAATTTCTAAAGCCTGCTTTTAACACAGCCAATAGAGTAAAAATAGTACGCTCGAAATGCACCATTGGCGTAGTTATTTTTCGATTCTGCACCACTCCGTAAGAATTGAACGTTATTCACATCTACACTTCTACAGTAGAATCTCGATTATCCATTAGGCACTCGATTTTCCGTTACTGTCTATTATTCATCTATACTTTTTTTTACATTTTACATAACACAAAAAACGGTCAATTGGTATATCAATGTATTTTCCATTTCTTTTTTATTTTATTTTTCTATATATTTTCCGGTTATTTTTCATATCTACTGTATAACATTAGTTTCAGAAACAAATCTTACTTAGAAATTTGCCGATAATATAAAACATTGGTAAGCTTTATTGTTTAATGCCGCCAATCTTCCTGTAAATAGTAAAATGAGGAACTGTAAGTCCCATATACAGGGTCTTTGTTCAATTAATTCAATAAGATCCAGGGGATCATACGTATATTTAATTTTTTTCGATATGTTAAACGTCTTGCAACAGTGTACGGTTAATACGGAACGAATCGTTACAATAATCGGTCGGTCGTGTGAAAACAACCATACACTTGTACAACTCGGCGATCCTAGCTTGGCCTATGAAATGCGCAGATGATAGATAGAGAACACCTCTGTGTGACAAAGAGATCAAACCAACATTACTTGGAAAGTACAATCGGAGCAAGAAGTTTAGTTAACCGCCGCAACTGATGATACTATAAAATTAATAAAAATTGACAAAAAATTGAAAATGTGCATATAAATAAAAATAAAATAAAAGATGTCATATTGAGAAATTCTTTTACGATAAGCCTCGGAATAACAGGTGAATACTGGCGAATTAGCGCTATCAAATTTGACCCAGAGTGTACCGATCTGTACAACGTGAAGAACAATACAGAAATCAGGCGGTGTTCACTCAATGCTTTTAGATAGGAGCCAATTTTGTCCAGGCGATGGAGTTTTTTTAATACCAACTTAAAACTGTACTGGTGAAAAAAAACAGCAGCGCACTCTCACGCCCGATGATTTACCGCTGCAGAAGAGCGGCAATTTTTGAAAGTTAAAAATTTGAAAATAAGACAATAATGTTTGTTAAAAATTTAAAAAATATTTATTATTTTATTTTTGATTATCACAGAACGTTACAGACTTTTAAACATTCACAGAGTTGTTAGTAATTACCAGAGTTGCAAAAATCTTAATGTAAAAAATAATGCAATATTCATAATTTTTTTTAAAAATGAGTAATGTAAAAAATACATTACTCATTACACAGTTAATTAGTAATTAATCAATTAATGAGTAATGAAGCATGATACATTAATTAATTAATTAATCTATACATATATAAGCAAAATCTATTTTTTTTTGAGGCTCGATCACGTAAAAACTACTGATCGTATCGACATGGGACCTTGACCATTCGATGCAGATTTTTTTGTAGATGGTTATAGGCTATTTAGTTTTTCGATTCCATTCTTCCTTCGTCATTTTTTTTTCGATTCAATCAAAGTTTTGAATTGCTTGTTGCCGATGTGACAGGGCTACCAAAAGAACGGCTGTGGTTTCAGAATTTTTAGTAATTTTTCGTTTGTCAAGTTTCCAATTCAGCCTCCACGGGCTCTGGCAAAATTGGGCATGGTGGGGGTCAGAAGTGAACACCGCCTGCTCAACTGAAATGAACCCCCACTCTAGAAATGAGAATTGTCCACTGCGCAAGGGGCCAAGCTAGCTTCGCCGAGTTGTAGCTGGAACGGCCCCGCACATAAGCTTTCAATAGGATGCTGCTAGGCAGGGGCAAGCAACAAGGAAAGCTAGATTCTGTAGTGTTCTCAACCCGTTCTAACCCACAGGTTCATATGGAAGAAAAATTCGCCAAAATACTAATTTCAATCATTCAACTAAAAAGAATTTACTATAACGCTAAATTGAGTTCAATTTACATTCAGTGATAATTGTAGAAGATTTTAATTTTACTTTATTCTATAATTCAATCATTAGAAGAATCAGGATTATTGTTTTTTATGCTCATTCATATTCTACATGAATGACGGACGCTTATTTTTCAGTTTTTAATTGAATTCAATTCATTTTAATCCAGATTTGAGTAATGTATTTTCAATTTTCACAGCAACAATAAAGCAGAATGCAATAAATTTATATAACTACGTAATAAAATTAAACTTTCTTCATAATATTTATAAGGGAAAATTCAGTATATTAATTATTAATTACATTACAATATATATGTACAAAATGTATAAGATATTAGTAAAAAATAAAAATAGTTTTTGCTAAAAAAAATATTTACAAATATCATTAATTGTGGTGGATTATTATACGCATCTAATATTGTGTATAAAATTGCGCCCTTTATTGAACGTAAATTTCGCATTCTTAAAGTTAAGGACATGTTAAAATCCAATTTTAATATTAGACATATGCTACTAAACGCCGTAATAAATTATCTTGCCACAAAAATTCATCTTTTCCATCTAGTATAGTCGATTTCATCTTCTAACGTTTTTTGACTTTAAATCATAAATAAAAATTTGTCGTTTACACAATAGACGTAAAATTTACAGTAGCCATTTAGAGATATCGTAAATCATACAAAGTAGTCGACCAATTCACCATTATTTTTCTTAAAATTATTGTAATTCATTAGTGTTTTCGTCATCGGAATCGCTTTCGTCATTAAGATTTATAATTAATTCTGGAACTGGTGTATTGATGACAAAGCTGTTTTCAACGTCGATAACGTGTGTAACACAATTTTTCCAGTTTTCAGAATTAATTTTGTCAACCTTCTTGCGAATCAAATCTATAACACTAGCACTTAATCCCGGAGTTATATTGGATTTTCGAACTGCATGTTTTAACTGACTCCATATCATTTATATTGTATTCAACATACAATGGTATGGAGGCAGTCTGATTGTGAGTACTGAAAAAATCGAAAGTTTTAATTGAGGTGATTTGGTATAATTTACTTATTTACCTGTGTGACCGTTTTGTTCCGCTAATTTATCTATGATATATATCCTTTTTTCAAGACCGCTAGTTTCTTGAATTTTTTTAACAACTCTTTTTTTGTTGTTTTTGTTGGCAAAGAAATATTTTTCTTTTCCATATAGGAAAATATGTCACATTTCTTGGAAGACTTTTTTGGAATACTTTCCAAAATCCGCGAATGATATGGAGCATTGTCCATAACAATCAAGGAATTCGGTGGCAGATTGCATAATAACTGATTGTTAAACCAATTTTCAAACATTTCGGCATTCATATCCTGATGATAATCAGCGCTACTCTTTATTATATTTTTTGCCGACAAAAGCAAAGAGTTCGGCACCCATCCATTTTCACCATCGGCATGTTTTTAGAAATTCAATTGTTTAGAATTTATTTGTCAAACAATTATAAATAGAAATATTTAAAGAAACCCTTGAAAATACCTGTCCTTATATATACCTGCTGCAAGAATGGTGAATGGTGAATTGGTCGACTACTTTGTATGATTTACGATATCTCTAAACGGCTACTGTAAATTTTACGTCTATTGTGTAAACGACAAATTTTTATTTATGATTTAAAGTCAAAAAACGTTAGAAGATGAAATCGACTATACATCCAGTGCGTGAAGAATGTTGGTAAAGGAATTACATGAAATTCAGTTGATAACGTACATTGTAAGTGTGTTAATAAAATGTCGTATGCACCCATCAGACAAAATTGATAAATTTAGAATTGCATGACCGTAAAGTTTCTGTAGGGCAGGAAATGATAAAATTCATATCGCTTAATAATTTTTGACAATTGCCAGAAATTTAATTACACTGTTAAAAATTTTTCCCGAAAATTTAGAAAAAAAAATATAAAAAGTTTTTCACCGATACTTTATTCTGAAAATTCAGAATGCATGGTTTTGAAAATTCAGAGCGAATGATTCTGAAAATTCAGAGAATAAATATTTTGAAAATTCAGAAAGTATAGCTCTGAAAATTCAGAATGCTTGGTTTTAAAGTTCAGAAAGTATGACTGAAAATTCAGAATAAATAGTTTGAAAATTCAGAAAGTATATCTCTCAAAATTCAGAATGCTTGGTTTTAAAATTCAGAAAGTATGACTGAAAATTCAGAATAAATAGTTCGAAAATTCAGAAACTATGACTGAAAATTCAGTATGTATGGTTCTAAAATTCAGAATTTATGACTCTGAAAATTATACCTCAAGTGCTTAATATTCAGACGTAAGTATTGGATTTAGCTAGGTAATATGGTAAAAATTGAAAAAAAGAAGCGTTATATATTAAATTTATCAAATTTTATTGCCTATATAAGAATAAAATAGTATATTAAAAAACAAGTGTCAGAAGTCGCCTATTATTGCACAAGTCCAAGTTTAGAAAATGAGCGGCGGAGACGCGAGTTTTCTAAAGGACTAGTGCAATATACGACTTCTGACACGAGTTCTTTATACTATTTTTTCTATTTTGCCTAGTTTGTGCCCTTTTTTACAAAAAAAAATGCGAGATTTGATATTTAGGGAAATTGGTGGGAGTTGGTGTTACTAAAAAAAACAATTGAACATTCATCTAGGAAACTTCAATTGTTTTATTTTTCACTCTTAGTCAATTGTTTTTTTCGCCAAATTGCTTATTTAACAATGAGTGAAGAATTTTCATGTAGTCCATCTGAAATAAGGGAAATTGCTGAACATGCAGGAAGCAATATACTACCCGATAAATCCAAAGATCAGTACGAAAAACGGTATATTAAGTATCTTGTTTTTATGATTTTTGACAGTTGTCAAAATCAATGAAAATGTTACCAATCTAGTGGAAAAAAAATTCCTACTATTTTACTTTTCAGCACTAGTTACGAAATGAGCACATTTCGATACAGTAGCGAGTTTAATAATTGCGCTATTATTGACACAAAATAGAAAAAGGACATATACATGATTAAATGTTATTATTAAATTATTAAATGTTTAATCGTCAATGTCATAATATTGACAAAAACACAACGAAACTGATTGTATATTTTGTGGAACGATCTTGTGGTTTATGTTATTACTAAAGGGCGGATTGAAGGTCATTTGAGTAGAAATAGAACGCTCGAAATGCACCATTGGCGTAGTTCTTTTTCAATTCTGCACCACTCCGTAAGAATTGAACGTTATTCACATCTACACTTCTACAGTAGAATCTCGATTATCCATTAGGCGCTCGATTTTCCGTTACTGTCTATTAGGTATTCATCTATACTTTTTTTGCATTTTACATAACACAAAAAACGGTCAATTAGTATATCAATGTATTTTCCATTTCGTTTTTATTTTATTTTTCTATATATTTTTCGGTTATTTTTCATATTTACTGTATAACATTAGTTTCAGAAACAAATCTTACTTAGAAATTTGCCGATAATATAAAACATTGGTAAGCTTTACTGTTTAATGCCGCCAATCTTCCTGTAAATAGTAAAATGAGGAACTGTAAGTCCCATATACAGGGTCTTTGTTCAATTAATTCAATAAGATCCAGGGGATCATACGTATATTTAATTTTTTTCGATATGTTAAACGTCTTGCAACAGTGTACGGTTAATACGGAACGAATTGTTACAATAATCGGTCGGTCGTGTGAAAACAACCATACACTTGTAGGAGTTTTTACAAGGGTGGTCTCACGAGACATTTCCATACAAATCGGTGTATTGGAATGACCAAATGGACATCTCCCTGTTCGTATTATATTTTAGTTAATTTTTAAATATAATTGAAATTCCTATTTTTATCTCAAAAATCAGTCTAACAAATAATTCAGATTAGATACAAAAGTCTCAGTTTACTTTAATTCTCTCGTTTTTTAATTAGTTGTAATTTTAATGCATGTATTTACATAAATTTATAAGAAAAGACACGTAGAACAAATCAACAAAAATGTGTTCATAATTTTAAACTTTTTCTTAATTTATTTATTTATTTTTTAATTTTCTATCGCAAAAACATCAATTTCTTGCCCCTAACGAGTCGTCCTTTAAAGAATGAGAGCGACCAGAAATTCATAGAACTAGGCACCTGTTTTTTCGCCGTAACGTCGCAATGTCACGGTAGCAGTTCAACTGGTCCAGTGCTTCTCTACTTTCGGTGGAGTTCGGATTTTATTTGTAGAGAGAAACGTTTCACAAGAAAAGATACATTATGCAGGTACAACAGCTTTTGCCAATACGCTCTATACGAATTTGCCAGGAGACCAGAATTTGCCTTGCTCCAACTTGGAGCAGATATCCGCCCTTTACCAATAAATTAACATGAAAAGTATTTTTTTTTCTTTGAGTTGGCACTATTGACGAATTTTTTTGAAAGTAATAAGTTTAGTGTACTATTATCAGTTGAATCGCCAACATCAGGGAATTGCGTTTCCATTAACAATAAAATTAGCTCATCTTAAAACTTGAATTAAATAAAATTAAGAACTAATTAAGCTGTACAATTAGTAGACAATTAATTAAACGGTTGTCAATTACCTGTATATAATTAAATTCCTTGTATATAATTTACAATTTATTTCTTGTTTACATATGGACACAAGAACGCAAAGCCGATCATTTTTTTTCCAATCGGAATCAAATGTAATGCACTCTGGCGGTACATTTTAAAACTAATCTGTTCCTATTAAGGCTCGCATAATGCGGCATTATGCGGCGTTAAGGCGCACTGTGCTCTGATAATTGGAAAACGGGGTAATAATACGATATTTGCACTATTAATCTTAATTTTCTTTCAATATTTTGAAGAAATCAACAACTTCCACATTGCTTTCGTGATAGTTTTAAGTGAACTTTTTACTGGATTAATACTCAAACACTTATGTATTTTCTGGCTGACATAAAACCATGATATCACTAAATTGTTTATTTGTTCGTAATTCACATTTTATAAAATAAATCGACGTTCTTTATTGTTGTATGAGAATGTATTTTAAATATCGCGGGCCGGATTCTATATATGATATATGATATACAGTAGCGATCAAAAAATTTTGGACGTCAAGGACATCTAATTGTCAGTTGGTGTAGGACAGCCTTTAATAATTTATATTCAAAAAGTCATTAATTTTGACATTTCAAATATAGACCTTTTGTTGTAATGCACATTCAAATCAACCCGTCATTGGTTGGTATTATATATTTTTTTATTATTTATTTTGGTTACTATCATAAATATAGATGTTTGTAATTTGTCAATCTATGTTATTGATTTTGATTAAACTTCGTTTATAAAATTGATCATCGAGTTTTATTAAAACATCAGGTTATGGGCCCAGGCATCTGGTAATAATAAGATCCGGCCAATTTATATTTTTGTATTTTTTTCGTGAGTTTAATCTGAAAATTATAACTTTAAAAATGGCACATGTTGTGAGTCACATTGAAAAGTTGACGAAAGACAACTACGACAGTTGGAAAATTATCATGGAAGCAATCCTGGTAAAAAATGATTTTTGGAGCATTGTAAATGGACAATCGCCAGCCCCAACAGCCACCACAAGTTCTGACGAGAAGTTGAAATGGCAACAGTTGGACCAAAAGGCGAAAGCGGATATTGTTTTAGCCCTATCAACATCCGAGTTACATCATATTCGAGGTTGTACTACATCGAGAGAGGTATGGCTAAAATTAGAATCTATTTTTCAATCCAAAGGCCCTGCAAGGAAGGCAACTCTTTTAAAGCAATTATTTTTCAACAAAATGAGTAATGAAGCTGATATGAATGAACATTTAAATAATTTTTGTAACATTATAGATAAGTTGAAAGAGTTAAATATTGTAATTGCTGATGACTTATTGTCGCTTTTAATGTTATATAGTATCCCAGATAGTTATGAGAATTTCAGGGTAGCTATAGAGGTTAGGGATGATTTGCCAACACCAGATAATTTAAAAGTTAAATTAATTGAGGAATTCAATGCTCGGAAAAATAAAAATGAGCGTGATGACAAGGCTTTTTATGTAAACAAGTTTAAAAACAAAAGTAATGAGCAAAATAATCGTCATCAAAATGCCTCGATTAGTAATGTTAAATTCAATAAAAAGCCTGTTACGATTAAGTGCAATTATTGTAAAAAATTAGGGCATTTATCCAGAAATTGTTATTCTAAGTTGAATAAAGAGAAATCTATGAATGCAACTTCACATGAAGAAGCATTTATGGTTAATAATAATAACAATAATAACTTGTCACTTTATAAAAACATGACAATTTGGTGTCTGGATAGTGGAGCTACTTCACACATGTGTAATGATCCTAACCAGTTTATGGACCTCACCCCTGTGAATGATCAAAAAGTCTTTTTAGCTAGCCAATATAAATCGCTTGAAATAAAGGGTAAAGGTACTGTAAAATTACAAATACAACTTAAAAATGTAATTAAAACTATCAAACTAAAAGAAGTCTTGTATATTCCTGATCTGACTACCAATTTAATATCAATTTCTAAAGCAACATCTAACGGTTATCAAGTGTCATTTAATGACAATGTAGCTATAGTTAAGAATAATCGTAATGAGATCACTATAAAAGCGTATAAAAAGGGTCGATTATATTGCGTACAAAGTTTTTCTGAAGTTGCATCAACGGTTCACGTGAACAACAATTTATTAAAATGGCATCGGCGTCTTGGCCATCTTAATGAACAACAATTAAAAAATATGCAAAACAATAATATGGTAGATGGTATGAATTTTATAAAAAATGATAAATTACCCCCATGTAGTATATGTTTTAAAGGGAAACAAACTGTCAAACCATTTAATAATTCGTTGTCAAAAAGTAGCAAAATATTGGAGATCGTCCATTCCGATGTTTGTGGACCGTTTAGAGTGAAATCTCTTGGAGGCGCTAAGTACTTTGTAACTTTTATCGACGACAAATCACGATGGGTTCAAGTTTATTTCATTAAATCAAAAGGAGAAGTGAAAGACTGTTTTTTAAAATACAAGTCGATGGCTGAAAATTTAACAAAAGAGAAAATAAATATATTAAGAACAGATAACGGACTGGAATATGAAGGTAAAGATTTTACTGAACTTTTAGAATCCATGGGTATTAGGAGACAAAAATCTACACCTTATACACCTCAACAGAACGGGGTTGCGGAAAGAATGAATCGTTCATTAGTTGAAAAAGCACGTTGCATGTTAATAGAATCCGGATTACCGCATTATCTGTGGGCAGAAGCAATTGCTACTGCAGCATACATAAAAAACAGAAGCCATTCACGATCATTGGAGGGCTTATTGACCCCTTACCATTTGTGGATGAATTGTAAACCAAATATATCATATTTTAAAATTTTTGGAAGCCAGTCGTTTGTTCTCGATAAAACTCCTAATAAATCTAAATTGGAGTCAAAGGCGATTGAATGTATTTTTGTAGGATACTCGACTGAAAGTAAAGCTTACCGGTTATGGGATCCTTTAAATAAAAAGATAGTTGTTAGTCGTGATGTGAAAGTATTAGATGGTACATTTAGTCGTAGGTGTGATGAAGATAGTAATAGTGAAATGTTCGATATTATAATGGACAATCAACAAGAATTCAATACTAAAGAATGTAAAACAACTAATGAAATCAGAAGTGATTTAATAATTGATGATGAATACAATAATGAAGAAGAAAATTTGCACTCTGATAATGAAATTCAAAATAAAAGAGGTGCAGGTAGACCAAAAATTATTAGAACAGAGAAGCCAGGTAGACCCAAAAAGGAATATCAACCTGCTCAACAATGTATTAACTACATACATGATCAATATATACAAGAGTCTGTATCACCTTCTGTTGAAGAAGCCATAAATGGCCCAAACTCTTACCATTGGCTTGAAGCTATGAATAATGAAATAGAAACTTTAAAAGAGAATGGTGCATTTAAAATTGTTCTAAAACCCTCTAATAAAAATATTATAGGCTGTAGATGGGTCTTAAAAACGAAACTTAAACCAGATGGATCAATTGACAGGTTCAGAGCGAGACTCGTAGCCAAGGGATATTCACAGAGACCAGGTGTTGATTATGAAGAGACATTTGCACCTGTAGCTAGATTAAGCTCAGTACGAATTTTACTTGCTTTAACAGTTAACTTAAATTTAAAAATATATCAAATGGATGTAGTGGCAGCTTTCATTAATGGAGATCTTAACGAAGAAATCTATATGGAATTACCACCGGGATTTGATGAAGAACATGACAAAGTTTACAAGTTACAAAAGGCTATATATGGACTTAAACAATCAGGTCGCCAGTGGTATATCAAATTAGATCAAAAATTAAAAGAAATTGGACTAAAGTCATCCAATTATGATAAATGTGTCTATTATATCACTAATTACTTTATGTAGATGATCTTATGATTTCTACAAACAACGAAGAAATGTTATCATTAGTAAAGAGTAAGTTATCTGCAGAATTTAAAATGAAGGATTTAGGACGCTTAAGTTATTGCTTAGGAGTTGAGTTCACCCAAGATATGAATAATGGTTTGTTCAGTATGTCACAAAAGAGTTATATAGAAGAGGTTCTACGTAAGTTCAACATGGAAGAATGTAAACCAATGCAAACTCCAATGGAGTGTGGTAATAAATTAACTAAGAATGATAACGATAATAAAAAATTAAAAACAATACCTTATCAACAACTGATAGGTTCGCTCATGTATCTATCAGTCTGTACCAGACCAGATATTTCATTTGCAGTCAGTTTTTTAAGTCAATTTAATCAGAATCCTGGATTAGAACATTGGAAAGCCGCTAAAAGGGTGTTAAGATATTTAAAAGAAACTAAAGATCTTAAGCTAACATTTCAGAAAACAACACTTAAAATTTACGGTTACGTTGATGCTGATTGGGGTTCAGATGTAAATGATCGCTTATCTTATACAGGTTATGCTTTTATATTGTCGGGAGCAGTGGTTACATGGGAATCAAAAAAGCAGAAGACGGTTGCCCTATCTAGTACAGAAGCCGAATATGTAGCACTATCAGAGGCTGGAAAAGAAATAGTTTATCTTTCAAACTTTATTAATGAACTTGTACAAGTACCCGAAAATACTAACAACATAACATTATTTTTTGATAATCAGGGTGCCCATAAGCTGGTTAAAAAGCAGGTTTTTCACTCCAGAACCAAACATATTGATATAAAACATCATTTTGTGAGAAATTTGTATAATAAACATTTGCTAAATATTGAATATGTCCCAAGTAAAGATATGGTTGCAGACATATTAACCAAACCGCTGACTAAAATTGATCACTTAAAATTTGTATTTTTATTAGGGTTACTTAATCATCAAGCAATGTCGGTTTGAGAGGGGGTGTTGTAATGCACATTCAAATCAACCCGTCATTGGTTGGTATTATATATTTATTATTTTATTTTGGTTACTATCATAAATATAGATGTTTGTAATTTGTCAATCTATGTTACTGATTTTGATTAAACTTCGTTTATAAAATTGATCATCGAGTTTTAATAAAACATCACCTTTTCATCATAAAAATTTTTTGTGCGCATGCGTCAGATTCAGCCATCTTTTTCGTACAGTTTTTCGAAATAAGCACGTTAAAATACCCGTGTATGAATAATTAAAGTCAACAAATATTAAATAAATTATATTCATTCAATACAAAGTAAGAAAAAATAAAGAAATAAGTGTATTAATTGGAAAATAAATCTTTTCGGTCGAATATAATAATGTTATCTCTACAAAAAGGAACAACGAGACAGTGTTCTTATGGAGGATGTAAGAGTGATACACGGTATAAATCATCATTTAAAGGGAATACATATTATTTTATCAATTTTTGATTTACTTTTTAATTGGAATATAATTATAATTATTATTTGTTTTTATTTTTTTTATAATACATAATTACTGGTATACCTTACTCTCAATTAGGTCACCTTTTTCCCCTTTTTGTGGACGTCTATGACACTTCAACCACCTTTTTAATTATTCACAATTATGTGCTTTCACAAAGTTATCAATCAGTGAAACACCATCCATGATTTTCTCGAATAAATGATTTGTTTGTACAGATAATATTGCTTTTACATACATTGTTGATCAAAACTGTACGAAACTTTTGAATTACCGCCATTTCAATATGGCGACTGCGCTTGCGCACATCACACGATGAAAAGGTCTATTAATAATAACAGTAATGCTTGGCCCAGATTAAACATTTTTAAACGTCAAAAACGCCGTCCAAAATTTTTTGACCGCAACTCTATATTAACACAATAACATTTGAAAATGGTTACAAGGGCCGGAAAAAGTCATATCGAGGGCCGGATCCGGCCCGCGAATTATGTGAGCCCTTGATCGCACATCCCTTGATAAAACAGAGGTCACCACTTCCTATAACCTTTGATAATAGTAAAATCCGCATTTGCCAAAATCCTTGAAACTATTGATAACAAATATTATAAATTAAAAAACTGAGAAGCGAAGAGCATTAGTATTAATAATTAGATCCGAGGGAACGCACCCTTGTCATTGTATTTTTTAATCACTAATCAACAATAAAGTATTTAAAAGAATTTATTTAAAATTAACAATAATAATTAAAATAATAATAATTGTATAAATTGTTTTTACTTGTGAATAAAGTTTTTTTTTGAAACACAATCAACCCCACAAGTATAACTGGCGCAGTCGTTCCAGATTTTTTTCGATAATTCAAGATAAGTCCAAAGGCATCGGATTAATCGAAGATCCTACGCATCTACAAAGAAACAAAGAAGAGTTAAAGCGAAGCAAATTGGCAACAAGAAGCAGTTCAAAATAAGTCCATTGGCAACGAACAAAAGCTCAAAAGTAAGTCCTTTCTTTTGCATTTCCTTTAAAAAAAAAAACTTGTAGTAAAATACTATAAATTCGAATAAAAAAAAATAAGACAAAATTTTGAAACAAAATTTTTAGAAAACTTAACATTATCTAAAAATTTGCATGTCAGGAGAAGATTCAACTCTTCTTAGTGATAACGAGTGTAATTTCACATTAGCATCACTTGCTTTAAGCGACATACATTGTAACGAATCAATAGATTCCATATTTGAACAAGCAGAAATTATGGCAACACCTAGTACTGAATCGCTAATATCAGCCGCCAGAAATTATGGCGAAATATTACCCAAATTTAATGGTAAAACAGAAATGTTAGAATCATTTATTGCGAAAGTAGAGAAATATTATGAAAAATATGGAAATACTGCAGATGAAACATTAAATAGCTACACTTTTTGCATGATATGTAGCAAATTAATAGGTGAAGCTGAACAGTTAATAGCATGCAGACCAGACATTGATAGCTGGACTATTTTAAAAACCACATTACGAAACAAATTCGGAGATTTAACTGATTTAAAGATACTTGCATTTCAATTTAAAAATCTCAAAATACGTTCAAACGAAAATTTAAGTGATTTTATTGAAAGAATCAAAACTATGCAAACGCAGATAAATATGAAAATTGAAACTGACGAGACTATATCTATTTTAAAACGACAAACATATCGCGAAATATATGAACAAACGGCGTTAGAAGTTCTATACAATAATTGCCCTAGCATGTTAGAAACCATTTTAGATGTAAAGGCACATGAAAACTTGCAAAATGCAACAGCCACTGTATTAAACTTCATTATGAAACATCCACAGGATAAATCAAAACAGAATCATAACCCTTTTTCTCAACCGTATCGTAAGATTACTCAGGGAAAACTTTACACGGATAATTCAAACCAAACCCAAAGAAAAGTATTTCTTCCCTATAAACCGAAACCAAATCAATTTAATTACGACTATAATCGTTATAATCCAAATAATCCAGGTCAATATAATAATTATTCAAATAAACCTGAACAAGTACAAGCGCGTAACGATCCAAATCGTCTACAAGACAAAAAACCTGCGGAAACTCCGAAAACTCCCAATAGTTTTAGCGGAATAAATAGAACATCTCCACAAGCTAATTTTTTTCGAGCTCATTATCAGAAACCGCGATTCCAAAATTGGACAAATTCACAAGTAAATCTTAACGAAGTAGAGCATCAACCCCCAGAACCATTATATGGTGAAGATTTAACAACCCCACCTAATGATTCTCAAGAAGATAACGATGACTCTCACTTTGCGGATATTCCATCCGGAAATTTTTAGAAACATGCCTCGGAAAAATAATAGAAACAAATCATCATACAATTAACGGTAGTTTACCATTTATTTATGTCAATAATTTTAAAATTTTAATAGATACAGGAGCTACCAATTCGTTAATTAAACCCAAAATTGCTGAAATGTATTTTAGTGATAAAATCACAAATGAAAATTTTAATCTCAAGACAATTTACAACAAAATACCTCACAACTCTGTGTGTACGGTAGATATTTTTAAACCTAAACAGTTTGAGAAATATTATATCGTAGATTTTCATGATAATTTTGACATGTTAATAGGAACACAAACCCTAGAGAATTTGAATATGATGTTAGATTACATAACGGGCACAATTTCATTAAACGGAAAACAATATCCATTATATCGGTACGAACCAGTAAAAACAGCAATCCCAGAACAATGTGTACAAATTAACATAAAACCACAACAATCTCGAGTTACATTACCGACTAATATTAAAAAAGGCACAGTGATAGTTCCAAAACAAACATTCGAAGACTTTGAAATTCCTGCAAATCTAAATGTAGTCGAAAATTACAAAGTAAGCGTACCTTTAATCAAATCTAATACCGAAAGATCAAGTGTATTAACTCTAACAAGACCCATCGATGTAGAACACGTAAATCTAAAAGAAGTAAATGTCTGCCATATTCAACAAATAAATTCACACAATTTTGAACAAAAGTTGTTTGAAAAAATTGATCATCTGGATAACGAAAGTAGAACGATAATCTTTAATTCTTTAAAACATTATAACGAAGCATTTTATAATAAAGGTGATATGTTGACATTTTCTTCAATAACTAAACATAGAATTCCCATGATAACCGATGTACCAGTTTATTCTAAATCTTATCGATTCCCACATAGCCAAAAGACTGAATTAAATCAGCAAGTAGAAGAATTATTGGAGCAGAATATTATAAAGGAAAGTACATCTCCATATTCTGCACCGGTATTTCTAGTCCATAAAAAAGAAGGAAAAGATGGCAAAAAACAATGGCGAATGGTTGTAGATTTTAGAAGTTTAAATGAAAAAACAATCGAAGATAAATTTCCGTTACCAAATATTTCAAATATCTTAGATATATTAGGAAACTCCAAGTATTTTTCAAAGATTGACTTAAAATCGGGTTACCACCAAATTAAAATAGAGGAGTCAGATAGGCATAAAACCGCGTTTTCTACCGAAGACGGACATTATGAATTTTTACGAATGCCATTCGGTTTAAAGAATGCACCCGCCTGTTTTTCACGAGTTATGAACGAAGTTTTAAAAGGCTCATTAAATAAAATTTGTTTAGTCTACCTAGACGACATAATTATTTTAGGAAAAATCTTCCGGGAACACTTAAATAATCTAGAAACTGTATTACAAAGATTGAGACAATTCCATTTCAAAATCCAATTAGACAAATCAGAATTTTTCCTAACAGAAATAGAATACTTAGGACACATCATTACAATAGAAGGAATAAAACCAAATCCAAAATTAGTAGAAAAAATCAAAAATATCAAAATCCCTACTACACAGAAAGAAATAAAAAGCTTTCTAGGATTATCGGGTTACTATAGAAAATTTGTAAAAAATTTTGCAACAATCTCTAAAACATTAATGGAATGTATAAAGAAAAACTGTAAGGTCGAACACACACAAAGATTTGTCGATTCTTTTGAATTAATTAAAGAAACTCTATGTAACGAACCCATATTAATTTACCCAGATTTCAATAAAAATTTGTAGTCACAACGGACGCCTCAAACGTAGGAATAGGTGCTATTTTATCACAGGGACCTATTGATTCAGATAAACCTATAGGATTTATCTCTAAAACTTTAAACGAACATGAGTTAAATTATTCAACTATTGAAAAAGAATGTCTTGCAATAATTTGGGCAACAAAGCAGTTTAGACCGTATTTATATGGAAACAAGTTTAGTATAGTATCGGATCATAAACCATTACAATGGTTATTTAACATTAAAGAACCCACTTCTAAATTAGTAAGATGGCGATTGAAATTAATGGAATACGATTATGATATTATTTATAAAAAAGGAAAACTAAATCAAAACGCTGATTTCCTTTCAAGAATGGAGGCACATCCAGTTCAAATAGACCCAACTCCAGACGATTTATTGTCACTGTTTGCAAATCCAGGAGACATAACTCAAAGAACATTGCTAGAAATTGAAGATCTTGACGAAATATTAGAATTACCACAGGAAAATACACTTAAAGAAATTGAACCAGAAATACTAGAAAACTTAAACGAACCCAGTAATGTAGAAAAAGAGGTAGTTAACACTGACAACTTGACGAGCGTAACTGAAGGTGAAAATGATAACAACACGGTTCATTCCCAAATAGAAAATATAAATGCAGAATTACCTATTTCAGAAAAGGCTCTCAATAAATTTAAGCATCAATTTTTCTTCACGGTAGGTAACATACCCAAAATCAAAACCACTCAACCATTTAAAAATCATAAAGTAGAAGCACAACTTACGCGAAATAACTATGAAAATGAAATAATAAACATTTTAGGAATTGTAACGGCAATACACGCGGAAGATCCAACTCTATACGAAGAAATTGCGAAAATAATCAATCAAAATTTCAGTAATCGTCAAAAATTTGTTTATTGCAAACTTTATGTAAAAGACATTGAAGATCGCGACAAACAGAAAGAAATATTAGATAAATTCCATAAAACCACACATAGACGTATTAACGAATTAATTAAAGAAGTAGAACGATTATACTATTGGCCCCAAATCTCTCGTGATTGTCAAACACACGTAAATAATTGTATTATTTGTCAACAAACGAAATATGAAAGACACCCAGTCAAATATAAATTAGAATTAACATTAACACCAAAGAAACCGTTTCACATGGTCTATATGGACATTTTCAGTTGTAATAATAATAAATATCTTACAAGTATAGATAACTTTTCAAAATTTTTCATGTTTGAGGAATTGCAATCCACTAATATGGTTGAAATTGCTCAAAAATTCATTAAAATATTTTCACGATATAAACTACCGCATGTCCTAGTAACCGATGGACAATTTAACACGGAAATATTTAAGAATCTATTAAAAGCTTATCATGTAGAACATCACATTACAACACCATTACATCCAAATTCAAACAGCCCTATTGAAAGAGTCCATGGAACAATCATAGAAATAATCCGTACCCTTACTCCCCAAAAGCAACCGGCACTAACTAATAATTTAATGGAAAATGCTACCCTAATCTATAACAGAACAATACATTCAATTACAAAATATAGACCCACGGAATTAATATTCGGACACCTAGACAACCGTGATATTCTAGACATTGACACTAATAATCAATATAATAATTATATATCAGATTTTCAAAATAAAGTAAAACTCTTATATATACAGGTTCATAATGATATGCAAAATACTAAAGAAAAGTACATAGAAAAACAAAATGCTAATAGAGAATCAATACCTAGAATAAACACTTTAGATTCCTATCTTAATATAAGACCTAGAGATAAGAAATTACCTTTATTTAAACGCATTAATATTAAACATAATCTACCCGCTAAAATTCGAACAATTAAAGACAAAATATACCACAAACAAGAATTAAAACCAGCACGTAAATTTCAAATGAAACGTCCATTTGTTTCAGATGATACTGATACTGATAGCGCTACTCCTAACCAAGACACTGACTCTCAAGATAGAAATTAAATCATTAAAAGAAAATCCAGGCATTTTACCCTTAAAACTCGGAACAGCAAGAATCCAATATACACACCATACATTTATTCATAGTTTTCCATTCGAATCTTTACGTTACAAAACGGAAGAACTAGAAATAAGTCTGAAGCTTTTTGAAATAAAAACCAAAGGAATACTCAGATTAGGAGAAATAGTAGAATACGATTATGTAATGCGAAAGTTTAAACAACTAAGGTCATCCATAAACAAACTACATCCAGACATTATGAAATTAAGAACAAGATCTAAAAGAGGTTTAATAAATCCACTAGGATCAGTCTTTAAATTCATATCAGGAAATCTAGACGCAACAGACGGAGCTAGATACGATGACGCTATTTCAGAACTAACAAAAGGTCAGAACAATATAATTAAACATTACAATATGCAAGTTTCCTTAAATCACCAATTGATAGAAAATTATAAAGAAACTATAGCAAACATGTCTGAGAACTTCCAGAGAATTGAAAGTGCTCTTAATAAAATCAGAGGTGACGATCAAATGAAAATAAACACATTAACCATGTTTCACATTAGTATACTAGATTTAAACCAAGTTGTAGAAAATATACGTATTGCTGTAAGCTTTGCTAATTTAAATGTGTTGCACCTGAGTATAATTGATGAAAAGGCAATTGATGAAATGAAAAACCAACTACTTAAATATCATAAAGCAGAGAATTTTTATTCAAACGATAATGTTTTGTTTACTAAAACAATTTCAGTAGATTACTATATAACACGCGAACATATAGTATTTTTGTTACATATACCAATCATAGAAACCAAACCTTACGACCTGTATCATTTATATTCAGTTCCTACAATTAACCATACCACAATTATACCCCCTACACCTTATGTGGCATTAACTGAAGAAAGTGTGCATTATTTAAAAACAAAGTGTCATAAAATTCAGGATCAATTCTTTTGTGATTCTTCACGAATAGCAAAGAACTATCAAAAAGAAACATGTATCAAGAATCTGTTAAAAGTTAATGAAGATCCACAGTGTGTGAACGTGAAAGTTGAAATTGTAAATCCATTAGTCGAAACAATCAGTGACCAAAAATACTTAGTGATATTACCAAAAGAGACTCTTATACACGAAAAATGCGGAAACGAAGAAGTACACCGTTTACAAGGTACCTACTTGATCAATGTACCGTATACCTGTAAATTCATAACGAGAAATTTCGAATATATCAACCTAGAAGGTGAAATTCAAGAAGAACCAGTATATTTACCACCGATACCAGCAATAACTGCAAATATTAAGCCAATACAACTAAATTTAAAATCATTCAGTCTTGATGAACTATCGAAATTAACCTTAGACCAAGAAACAATTGAACCTATTTCATTTCAACACAAGATCAATGATTTTCATATTTCCACCTACATAACCATTATAATAATTATATTGATCGTATTAATTTACAAAAACAAAAAGAAAATTAAACAATACTTGGTGAAGTATCCGAAAGAGAACGAAGAAGAAATCACCATACAAGAAATTGATACACCTACAACGAGCAAATCAGTCACAGCAGCATTCCCAATGCCTGCACGTCGAGGAGGAAAATAAAGAAACGAAGTATTAATTAATCAACAATAATTTAATCAATTCTATTTTTATTTTTATTTTTATTTGCTTATGTTTATATCATTATATTGATTTTATAACGCTTTATTATATTGTATACTCTTCCGTCAACCTTGTGATAATGTAACCCCAAGGTCTCCTCTTAATGATGGAGGAATTATGTGAGCCCTTGATCGCACATCCCTTGATAAAACAGAGGTCACCACTTCCTATAACCTTTGATAATAGTAAAATCCGCATTTGCCAAAATCCTTGAAACTATTGATAACAAATATTATAAATTAAAAAACAGAGAAGCGAAGAGCATTAGTATTAATAATTAGATCCGAGGGAACGCACCCTTGTCATTGTATTTTTTAATCACTAATCAACAATAAAGTATTTAAAAGAATTTATTTAAAATTAACAATAATAATTAAAATAATAATAATTGTATAAATTGTTTTTACTTGTGAATAAAGTTTTTTTTTGAAACACAATCAACCCCACAAGTATAACTAGCGGGCCGTACGTTGCACATGTCTGTTTTAGGTAATTGGTTTCCTAAAATTATATCGTTTTCCAGACCTTGTTGGACGTTTTGGCATTTCCAAAATAGCTAGAACGAAAATCGTGTCGGTCAATTGCAGTATAGACATTGTAGTCTAATTTTTTTAGATACTTTTCCATTTCAATTCATAAACAAACGAGATATTTGAGATTTCACACTTGAAAAAAACACCCGGTATATAAGCGGACCCGACTGACTTCGCCCGTACGTTGGTTTATATTCACAATATTAACAACATTAATTCTATTAATTAAATCGTAATCTGGCAAAATATTGAAATGTTTGAACAAATTATTGTTTAATTGTGAAACTTCAATGAAAGTGAGGTTAGAATCTCTGTTTACATTTTAAAATGAAAGCACTAAATTAATCAAAATTTATTTCCAAAAGCTGCCAGCGATGAGGACGGATACCCGCTTGTCAAAACTTATTTCCACAACCGTCTATATTTCAACATATTAAAATTTTAATGCCGGATTTAACCCCCTTAGGGGATGAATTTTCAAAAATCATTTCTTAGTGAGCGTCTACGTCATGAAAGGAATATACAATGCCAAATTTTAAGTCGTTCGGACGGATAGATTCGGAGATCTCATGATGAGTGAGAGAGTGGGAGATAGCTTATCTAAGTATAGATTTATGCATCTAGATATGTACAAATTTTATTAAGTAACTTTTATACAGCAATCGTTGAAAGACTGATAATGAAGGCGGATATGATTATTGATAATGAATCAAACATCAGAGCCGAACTTTTCATGAGCTTGCTAAATAAATATAGTGCGGGGAAAAGATTGAATCTAACAATGAGCGCGTGAGGGAACGATCGGACCAGCGAGAGTCTACTTCTTCCACGCCTATCGTTCTGTCGCTATAGCGCGCACCTGATTGCTTATTGAATTTAATTAATACTAAATTATGTATGCGTCAGATCGAAAAATGGTAAAGGACTTTTCGATTTAGGATTAAATTTCCTATCTGACACTGCAAGGTGGTCCATTACTTACGAGACATCCTGTATATGGGGCATTCCACGCCAAATCGACCACTTTTGAGCCCGACCCCTTCCGATTTGGCTGAAAATTTGCCACCATTTTGTGCCTCATTAAAAACGTTTCTCAGAATTTTTTCAAATTTTTTTGCTCACCCAAAAAAAAGTTATAAAGTTTTCAAAAAATGACACTTTTTTCTTTAAATAGCCGTAACTTTTTCAATACTTGACGCATCGGGACGTTTTTTGATCCAAAGTTATCTTCAACGTTTATTTTCAGATTTTCGGAAAAACCGCAAATTTTTCGATGATTACATTCTTTAATTCTTTTCTCTTTTTTTTTATATCAAACTTTGACATTTTCTACAAATCCTCTGAAATGTTTAAAAGGTTTTTTTTTCGATTTCTACTTTTTTTTCACTTGAAAAAAATTTTTTCTTCCACTTGAAAGAAAAATTTTTGTTTTTTCACCTTATTACGCTTAAGACCTTCCTAAGAAATTTTTAGGATGTAGAGAGAACTTCAAAATTGAAAAAATAATGATAGTAATGTAATGAACAAAACTAATAATTAAATTTAACAATAAATTTAAAGAAATTTAAAGTAATATAACTAAGAATAATTTATATAACTGATACAATAACCGATTTAATTAATAATGAAACAATCTGTTTTCGTTGACCGCCAGATCAGGAATGCCCCTTACTTGCCCCCGATCGTCACCCCAGTTTCTCTCTTAGTTTTAATTATCGGAACACCACATTTTTGATGTTCCGGTTATTAGAACATCCATGTCTCACATTCCTCTGTTTGTTCCTAACGAGCACTCGAGCAAATTATAAAATACCATGCGAACACGATAAAAAACACTAGATGAACAGCGCCTTCTCTAATATGTCTAGAAATAGAAAAATAGATCTGGCAACCTTACAACATGCCGCGCATGGCCGCACTGTCAAAAAAATTCAAAACTTCAAACAATTTTATCGATATTTCTTATTACACTGATTTTTATGTAATATTTTTCAATACGATAATAGTCTTTCAATATCTGTGAGCTATATGCACGCATTTGTTGAAATCAGTAGTGTGTCGACGGTATTTCAAACTGACCGCATAGTGCAATGTTGTCAAGTCGTGTTTTTCTGTCCCACTATTATGGCGGAAAGTTGAAAACGATCGAAAGTATTTGACTTTCAACGAATTTTATAAGAAAACAAATACCGCTTGGTATATTTTTTTTACAGGAAAACCTTTGCCAGATTTTCAAGAAATGATTCTTAGTTTTTCAAAAAAATCGTAAGTAAATTGCCATTGTTATATTGTAAAATACCCGTTCGAACATAGTTTGGTGTAGGGTTCTTATGTTAAAAATGCAAACTTTCAAATCCAAAATCTACAAATTTAGTACCGCGAGCGGTGTTGAAACTTTTCCTATGTGTAAGGGACATTAATAATAGTATATATACGAATTTTCAAGATAATTGTAAGAAAATTGATATTTTTGGGAACGTCCTTAATAATAAATAAAAATGGTAATTTCCAGTAATTTCGAAAAATTTAAAAAAAACTACATTCAAAAACAAAAATAATATAAAAAATGTTATTTTATCGATTTTTGAGCGAACTAGAGCTATTTGAAGAAATTTTGTCGACAAATAGCTCTAGTTCGCTCAAAAATTTGCAATAATTTGTACAGAGTGGGAAGAAGTAGACGCCTTACTGCATCAATCAATGGTAAAATAATTAATCGGAGATTCTACAAAATGTGAAGCTATTGTAAAAATAGTAATGTATTCATTTTACGAAAGCATTCGTTTTAAGGCTATAAGTTTATGGTCTACGGAATAAGAAAAATGCGTATCCGATGATACGGTTTTCTAGGACCCTCTCCTGACGGTAAACTTTAAAAATTTTATAGAAATTTTATTGAATTATTATCTGTAATCGGATTATTACAAAATGAAAACAGCACAGCCGAGGTCAAGTGCTTATATACAATTCATGAAAGCGGCCAGACTTTGCGAAAACGAAAAAATGCATAAAGGAAACTACAGAAACAATGAAGAAATAAGGAATTAACGACAGACAGATAATCCCAATGAACTATAGATTATCAAGATTGTATGGGACTATCAAGATACATAAACAATACATACCAACCAGACCCATTATAACATACAGGGTGCCAAATTCATCTAGGTACATTAGAAGAAGAGTGGGAGGAAGTCTCCTCCAATTCACGGCATACGATAGAACAATTGTGTGGTCAGAGTAGGTCGAATAGGCGGAGTTTTTTATGTTTATTAATTAGTTAGACGCCCACTGTTAAGACACCAATATCAACAAACATGTGTTGGTTGTTTTCAGAATCAAATTTCAATCAATATTTATTAAAAAAAAACAACTTATAGAATCACGAAATAAATCCGTACACAAAAATTCATAAATACCAATTACGGAATTACCAGACAAAACTAAACTATCTAATAAGTAATAAATGAAATTGAAATGAAAAATCAGATGCCTATAATAGTTTCTTTATTTTCGAATTATCAGATAATAGTTCTAAGAAATTATACATTGTGTGCAAAATTCCATTGACGACAACTGGCGTCTAACTAGATGTTATGACTATCTATTGAATCGTTTGTAACGTTGAAAAGAATAAGAGATATCTCTGTCTAACACATTTAAAGAAGGTGATGATCGTAGTTGGATATGGATGATTTTCAACACTCATAATGCTAACAACAGAGACAACACATTGTTGATATTGTTATCTTTGTTATAAGTTGAATTCCACACGTATTTATAGCAACTAAGTATGCGTATCTTAACAGTGGGAAGTGTAAAAGGATGTGAAAAAATCATCGATTTTTATATTAATCGATTATTTTTTTATAATCGATTATATTAATTACACTCCAATTTTTTTATTAAAAGTAAAAAAATTAGATACACGACGTTGGTTTAAACCAATATAGCCAAACTATCTACACATTTTAATCAATTTTCGCACTAATGAATTGATAATATTAATCTGATAATTTTATTTTTTCTATTTTGCGTCAATAATAGCGCTATTATTAAACTCGCTACTGTATCGAAATGTGCACATTTTTTAACTAGTGCTGAAAAGTAAAATAGTAGGAATTTTTTTTCCCACTAGATTGGTAACATTTTCATTGATTTTGACAACTGTCAAAAATCATAAAAACAAGATACTTAATATACCGTTTTTCGTACTGATCTTTGGATTTATCGGGTAGTAAATTGCTTCCTGCATTTTCAGCAATTTCCCTTATTTCAGGTGGACTACATGAAAATTCTTCACTCATTGTTAAATAAGCAATTTGACGAAAAAAACATTTGACTAAGAGTGAAAAATAAAACAATTGAAGTTTCCTAGCTGAATGTTCAATTGTTTTTTTTTAGTAACACCAACTCCCACCAATTTCCCTAAATATTAAATCTCGCAATTTTTTTGTAAAAAAGGGCACAAAACATGCAAAATAGAAAAAATAGTATAAAGAACTCGTGTCAGAAGTCGTATATTGCACTCCGCCGCTCGTTTTCTAAACTTGGACTCATGCAATAATAGGCGACTTCTGACACTTGTTCTTTAATATACTATTTTCGAATAATTAAAAAAAAAAGAATTTCTGGCAGAAATCGAATTTTTCTTAATAAATCGATTTTTTATGAATCCATTTATTTTAGAGAGAAGAAAATTTGATTTTTTAGTAATCGATTTTTTCACTCCATGTCACATCCCTAGAAGTGTCTAATTAATAAATATAAAAGACTCCTCCTACTGTGACCACACAATTGTATGCAGTGAATAGGAGGAGACTTCCTCCCACTCTCTTCTAATGTACGTAGATGAATTTGGCACCCTGTATATAGACGCACTAATAAGCAAACTAGAATATTCAAGGAAATAATAGAAAAAATCGAATTTGAGAGCAAATATGGTGTAAGAAATTCTACAGAATTAATAACATCAATGCAAGAAGCAGAAATCACGTCACATGGCAATGTAATCGTTGTGTCATTCGATATAACTAATCTATACACCAATATACAAATAGAACAAACAAAGGAAATACTGGAAACACTATTAGAACACAAAAACATAGACGGGGAAGACACAAAGAATATAATATCGATATACGAGACCATTACTGTATTAAACCTCCGTTAATGTGATAACAAATATTATAAAATAAAAGATGGTTTACCAATGGGGATGGGAGCTTCGGGATTGACAGCCGAAGTATTTATAAATAATTTAGAAAAGGAACATATAATTAACAAGAAAAACCCACATTTAAAAATACTGCAATCGGACACTTTCGATAGATCCATACATGCACGGAAAATGGACGCTTACACACGATCGTAGAAAAATTCATATTGTTTAAACTAATAGCGGGCAGTAGAATTTTCTTGCGGTATTTCAATGTACAGGGTGGACCATTTCCCATGGTTTGGCAGGGTATCTCCTATAAGGAGAGCTCGTGCAGAATAATGGATAGTACATTCCTGCCCTACTTTTTCCTGACTAGTCAGATGGTGCAATTAGATTTTTGCTATGTTCTCTTGTTTTCGAGTTATGGCCGTTTTTTCAGTTTTTTGCGATTTCTAAGATGCCTTATATCTCGTAGGTTTCCAAAAAGTTGACGCTTTTCCCACAGTTTATAGTGTAGTTTTTAAAGCTGATTCTATTTAGCTAATTATATTTTCTCTAGCTTTTACCGTTTTTGAAATATAACACAAACTTATGTTTTTTTTTAAATGGAACATATATTTAATCTATTGATCATTAAATTGCTTATTTTTTATGATTTCAAATATATATGGTTTGCTATAGTTATTTTCAAAAATGTAAGAGTTATTTGAAAAATTTCGATTTCACAGGGAAACATTCCTAAAATCATATTCAAAAAGACTTTAGAGTGCTATGAAACAATCGTTCTTTAGCTTGTCAACGAACTATTATTTTGGTTGCTATCAATTTATTCTTTTGTTTTCGTATTTTGCAATAGGTAGAATTTGTTTCATGGCACTCTAAAGTCCTTTCGAGTATAATTTTTGTAATCACTACTTGCGAAATCGAAATTTTCAAAATAACTCCCGCATTTTTGATAATAACTATATCAAACTATAGGATGGATTATAAAAAACGCCCCAAGCCATAACTCCATCATTTTTAAAGATACAACAATACTTCTTGAACAAGGTTGTACAGGTTATTATCATCTATGTTTTGGGGTAGATGCCAAATCAATGCTGCTTCCTGTTTCACCGGAAGTGGCATCAACTTCAGTTTCTTAAATGGAACACCCTGTATATTTTATTATTTCTGGATGCAGCGTTAAATTGTCTTTCTAAAAGCTCTAAGGCATTATATGCCTAAAACCAATCGTTAGTTAGATATTCGTCAATTAATGTATTTATTAAAGTAGGCATTTTGCATATGCTTACAAGCTATAGTCATTGATAAATTCAGTAAAGTAGGCTATGGAAAGAATAGAAATTTTTTATTCATTTTATTTAAGATAAGCAAACGACTAAACTTATTTTATTAGAGAGATTTCTCAAAGAATCCACCATTCCGTTTCACACAATACTACTTTACAATAACTATTGCTTGTAGGCATATGCACAATGCCTACTTTAATAAATACATTAATTGACGAATATCTAACTAACGATTGGTTTTAGGCATATGATGCCTTAGAACTTTTTGAAAGACAATTTAACGCTGTATCCAGAAATAATAAAATATACAGGGTGTTCCATTTAAGAAACTGAAATTGATGCCACTTCCGGTGAAACAGGAAGCAGCATTGATTTGGCATCTACCCCAGAACATAGATGATAATAAACTGTGCAACCTTGTTCAAGAAGTATTGTTGTATCTTTAAAAATGATGGAGTTATGGCTTGGGGCGTTTTTTATAATCCACCCTGTATATTTGAAATCAGAAAAACATAAGCGATTTAATGAGCAATAAATTAAATATAGGTTCCATTTAAAAAAACATAAGTTTGTGTTATATTTCAAAAATGGTGAGAGCTAGAGAAAATCTAATTAGCTAAATAGAATCAGCTTTAAAAACTACACTGTAAACTGTGGGAAAAGCGTCAACTTTTTGGAAACCTACGAGATATAAGGCATCTTAGAAATCGCAAAAAACTGAAAAAACGGCCATAACTCGAAAACAAAAGAACATAGCAAAAATCTAATTGCACCATCTGACTAGTCAGGAAAAAGTAGGACAGGAATGTACTATCCATTATTCTGCACGAGCTCTCCATATAGGAGATACCCTGCAAAACCATCGAAAATGGTCCACCCTGTACTTGTAACTGAGTAAAAGAAAATTCATAATGTGAGTGAGAAGTCATAAAAATTTTCATTTGTTTACTTAAGAGTTAATTAAAAATACGATAATAAATAAATAATTTCAAATTTAGAATTGTTTTTCAAAAAGTGCATATTGAACAATAAATCCTGAAAATTTCATTAAATTATCTCTAACGGTTCTTCCGAAATCTATTTTTTAATTAAAATTCTCCAAAATTTTCATTGTAAAGACAAATATTGTTAAAATGAAAATTTTAAAAAACCGTTTCAGATTGAATTCCACGATCAAGTGGGAAAAGAGGGTCCACTTGATATGACCTTACCCTTTTCAACTTTATTACACAGTTGTTAGATATATAATTTAGCTTTATTTTACTTACTTCAAGGGCCGCAAAATGTCGATGGCAATGGTCTGCAGTAGAATGTAAAAATCTTGTACATGATTCCACAAAGTAAGTCTCTATTTATTACTTATTATTTATATAAACAATTTATCGTTTTTAGTAACATGTTTGCTACACCAAATGTACTGGAAACGACCTCAAATTCAGAATTGCCTGATGACGCTAATTCTATTCATCAAAATCTGAACGACGATATTATGAGGTAGTAATATCTTTTACTTTACAATAGTCACATTTTAAAATTAAATAATTCCATATTATATTAGTGAAAGCAATACAGTGGAGGTAGGGTCTAAAGAAGAACCAACTGGAAGAAGAATTATAGACTTCGGGTTTTTTTGGGAGCAGATAAAGAATATTGCAGTTTTTACGCCTTTCAACTGTACAATAAACGATATGGAAATAGTATCTGAACAAAGAAAGGGACTGTCTAGTACTATCATTGTTCGATGCAGAATGTGCAATTTAGTCAGAAACATTAGTACCAACAAAAATCAAAACGACATAACTGATGTTAATGCTTCAGCTGTACTAGGAATGATCACAATTGGTTGCGGTTTTTCGCAAATGGAAGAACTTTTATCTTGTCTAAATATTCCTTGTATGTCTTCCCGAATGTATAGTGCTCAACATGAAGTTGCGGGGCAAATTATCAACTCTACTGCTACAAAAATGATGGAGGAAGCCGCTGCAGAAGAAGCAGAAATAGCACGCCAATTAGGAAATATGGATGCAAATGGTTATCCAATGGTTACATTTATTTGTGATGCAGCCTGGTGTACTAGATCCTATAACAGAAACTATACATCATCATCAGGTGTAGATTGCATTATAGGGGAAGCTACTGGAAAATTGCTTTATCTTGGCATAAAAAATAAATATTGTGCAACTTGTGCTTTGTCAGAATCAAAAAATATTGTACCACAAGAACATACTTGCTTCAAAAATTACAGCGAATCCACTACATCAATGGAAGCAAATATTATAGTCTAAGGTTTTAAGAAAAGTAAAGAAATGCACGGCCTCATATATAATAGATTAGTTGGAGATGGCGATAGTAGCGTAATAAAAAAAATGAGGGAAGCCAAACCATATGGGACACTTCTAGTGGAAAAAGTAGAATGTTCTAATCATTTGCTACGAAATTACGCGAATAAACTGAAGGAGCTTTCGAAGATTACCAGGATTAATGATTCAATCGTTCCAAAATATTTAAGGCGAAAATTAGAGATAAATATCCTCCGTTTGAGAACAGCAGCAAAGAAGAGCAGAAGTTGATCAAACTTGGGCTGAGAGAATAGAGCTCTTATCTAAAGATTTGTTGAATAGTCCTAGCCATATATTTGAGGAACATAAAAACTGTGCAGGATATTTTTGTACGGGTTCAAAACCCGTTGAAGAAAATTCAATTCCTGAACTGGAGAGGTGCGGACTACTACAAGAAATTAAAAAATGCTTGTACAGCTTGGTACAGAATTCTAATAGCCTTTTACAAAATATGACTAACAACGCTGCTGAATATTACAACAGTCTAGTTGCCAAATTTGTGGGCGGAAAACGGATCAATTTTTCAAAAAATGGTTCGTACCAAGTTCGTTGTGAAGCTGCAGCGATTGCATTTAATACAAAAGAACATTATTTATCGAAAATTATAAAAAGTTTATCGCAGCGCAGCCCAAGCCAAACAATAAAAAAGTACATCGCAAAGCGGAAACAAAAAAGAATTCGGGAGACTAGGAGAAGACTGCAATTTGGCAGTCATTAAAAAAATAAAGTAAGAGAACAACCAGACGGCGAATATGGCGAAGTTGTTGAATGTGTGGTCATGACGGACCAAGAATACGAAGAAAAGAAAGCGAATTTTTTGTCAGGACTGCAACAAAGAAGTCTCGACTGGGTTGCTATAGAACAAAGTACCAGAGGACAGAGCAAAAATCAGTTATGGAAGCAGGAACGCTCTGTCCGAATCACGGCTTCCAAGTTTGGAGAAATTTGTAAAATAAGGAAAGACACATCCCGTGATGGTCTTGTGAAGCGATTGTTATACAGTGATTTTCGGGGTACAATGGCAACAAGATACGGTGCACAAAATGAAGATAAAGCTATTGCTACTTTTGAGCGGAAAACTGGTCTTCACACCATTAGTTGTGGATTGTTTGTCGGCAAAAACGATGAATTTTTTTTAGGTGCTAGTCCAGACCGCGTTGTTGTAGAAGAAGATGCTATAGTGGAAGTTAAATGTCCGTTCAAAATTTCTAATACAACACCGCGTGAAGCTGCAATAAATAAAACTGTAGACTTCTTAGTTTACGACAACTTCACGGATAAATTTCATTTAAAAAAGAATCATAATTATATGTTTCAAATACAGGGACAATTGCATATAACAGACAAACAAAAATGTTATTTTGTAGTTTGGAGCCCTGAGGAGATATATATAGAGGAAATTATAAAAGATGATTTATTTTGGAAAAATATCAAGAAAGATCAACTTTACCATTTTTATATGAATCATTTAATTCCAGAAATGATAAACCCAGTATTAAAAAATCAATTGAAACAAGTACAAAGCAAAACATTTAATTAGATTTTGAAAAATTGTTGATGTAATTTTTTAATTTATTATTGAATAATAACAAATTTATCCCAGTATTATTTTCTTTCCGAAATAACATCGATAATAGATTGATGTTGGCAGTTTTGTAACAAATTCATTATACCTCTCGAACGTTTGGTCAATAATTTTACTCCGAATGTACTGAGCGCTGTAACTTGTTATTTTTAATCTACGACCCCAATTCTCATATGGTTTAGCCAGACAATCAGATATATGTGTCTCATTTCGAACTTTTCAGTCTCTCTCTTAGCTAAGTTACGAATTTCTGTGAGATGGCCCTTAACAATACAACAAAGTGACGAAGATGACTCTAATGGAAGTGGAATGGAGATATCTGACAACGGATCTGATGAATCAGCCGAAAATAATTTTGAAAACAATCAAGAGACTCTCGATAAAGGATTTCAGTTTCAGCCATGTTAAACAGTCCAAAACGGGTTGGCAAATATCCACACGGTAAAGAAACCCAACAATCAACAGTAGGTCACAGATTGTTACTGAAAAACTTTTTTCTGGAGTCAAATCAACACTTGGGTCGGTCAGTTCTTTAGAATTGCACACAAGTTCTAATTAATTCACATTAGGAGTATATTATTATTATTATTATTAACTGCAAGTTATATTGGAAATGTATTTGGCACAGTAATGGGTCTCTCTCTCTCTTTCTCTCGCTCTCTCTCTCTCTCTCTCTCTCTAATAACCCCAACTATGAAAGAAAAGCCTACAAAACGTTGTGTAGTATGTTCCGATAATGGGAAAAGGAAAAACAGCAGGTTTTGGTGTGCTGATTGTCATACTGGACTTTGTGCGGCACCATACTTCAAAATTTATCATACGAGAGACGAAAGAAGTTGACCTAAATTGACAAAATATGTTAAAAATATATCATAAATGTTACTTTTGTTAACGTATTATCTTAATAAATATCATCGAATAAGATATTATTTTATTTTTTGTAACACTATGCCCAAGACGTATATATACGCTAGCGGATAATAAAACTCGCCGCTGAGGAGCGTATTTCGTTTGACGAAATAAACAACTTAAGAGGTTGAAGTTACCTCATAAAACATATTTACAATCATTGTCTTCATCATTCCAAATTCTGATTCTAGCAATCAAAATTATCTTTTATATGTGGCCAAACCTTTGATGTCCTTAAAACGAGTTGCCGTGTTAATAGACGAAATGTATATTACCGCTCAGTTAAATTATAGATCTAAAAGTATAAGAGGTTCTGCTGCCAATAAAACTTCTGACGAATTGGCTAAAACTTTTTTTTTATATACTTATATGATTAGTTCAGATTTAGGAAATATAAAAGAAGTTGTTACATTTGTACCGGTACTAAATATCAAAGCTGCAGAGGTAGCTGTAATAATAAGTAAGGTAATAAAATTTGTGCAAAATTGTGGTTTTGAAGTTCTATGCGTCGTAACCGATAATTATTCCATTAATAGACTCATGTTTAAAAGTCTTTCAAACTCTTTTGAAATTCCAAATCCGGACAACCGTGAAAAAAAAACCTTTTTAACTTTTGACATCGTCCACATTTTTAAAAACATTTGGCAGAATTGGCTCAATTTAAAAAATGTAGACCAGACTTTTGTTTTTTGTTATTGGGAAGATTTGGAAACACTAATTGTAAGATATGCAAAATAGTAGGGATATTTATCACCACGAACAAAATTCTTTTATTAAACAAGCTTTCAAACTTTGTTATAAATCAGTTTATCCTTCTGTTTTAGAAAGACAAAAACTCATTTTAGCTGACAACGTATTTCATCATTCAACAACTGCTTGCTTGAAGTCTAAAACAATGCATGACAGCTCAGTTTACAGAAATCGCTAGAAAATGGTGGGATATTGTTAAAAACACATCAACCATTAAAGGAAAACTGAAACGAAATGAATGGTGCACGCCTTTTGAGAAATTCAGTGTAGATGATGCAAAATTTGAGTTTTTGAAAAAATTCGTAATTTGATTAGATGAATGGCACGGTTTAAATGAATTTAATGGAAAATTAACCAAACAAACGTACCAGGCTTTACGTCAAAGTACTTTAGTTTTAATTTCGATAGCTGCTTATTGTTTTCAAAATTACACAGAACTACAGTATATATTGGGTGGAAAATTCAGTACTGATGATTTAGAGAAACGCTATGGGTTATATCTATCTCTCTCATGATGTAATTATAATGTATCTTATGATGACATACATGGAGTTGAGAAGAAAATTAGAGAAAAAAAATTTTAAAAAATGGAACTTTTTCATTGCTGAATTGAAACAAAAAATTGATACAGAGGAAAATGACAACGAACATAACAATAACGTTGATGGCGACTTTAAAGAAGTTGAAAATTGTATGTCTATATTAACAGAAACAAATTATCTCCAAAGTTGTGAAATTGATTACTCGGCAAAAGTATATGTTTGTGGGTATGCGGCACATTACGTTTCCAAAAAATTAAACTGTTATGACTGTATTTCTCTAATTAGGACAGAAAAAGGTGAATGCATTGGTGACACATACTTTGATAATCTCCAGAGAAATGGCTTATCGACTCCAGCTGATCCAGCAATGTTGGTTTTTGTTCATATGTGTTCAATTTTGGAATATATTTTAAATGACAAAACGTAGAGGTTTTTTACCTCTTCTGTTTACTGTACCTTCGCTTTCATTGTGTAGCTAAAATTCTGAGCTTTCACGTATCTTTAATCTTCAATTTATAATTATCTGTCCAGAAATGCAGTAATAGTATATTAAGCATCAAGAACGGTAAGGACATTTTACCGATCGAAGACAATAATTGTTTGGAGGAGGAGCGAAGCGACGAGAAAAATTATTATTGTCTGAGATCGGTAGTCCTTACCGTTCACGATGCTTATGACGTTCTTTGCGCGATTGATTTTCATTAGAAAATTAATTTTCAATAAATTTATTTACCGTTCTAGAACGGTAAGTAGTACCGTCGAGTTTATCTTGGAAACAAAACTGGTAACCATCCAAAATACTTACCCCCGAATTTGTCCTTAACAACAAGTAAACACAACTTACTATCTTGTAAACAGACGCGGTAAGCAGGCAAATAAAGCTCATACGTGCATACCATGTCCCAATAGTATTAATTATTGGGATATTATATCCCATCAATATTGAATAACCTATATATTCAAAATTTTCGTTTTAGAATGGATAAACCTTTGTCAGACAAAGAGCTCCAATATATTGCGGATAACATTGACTTTGAAGAAGAATTAGACCCATTTCAAGACAGTGATGATAGTGATATAGATAAGAACTATATACAACCATCTAGCGACGATGATTCTTCAAGGGAAGTTGACACAAATTTTGGATGATGCGTTTACTTCTGAAGATGAAGAATTCAACGGCGAAAATGAAAAGGAAAACAAAGTTCCGAATAGTAATTTAGGGGTGGCGTTTGATTGGACTAGAAAAACTGAAAATTTTATACCGAAGCATAATATTCCACAAGAAAAACAAACAATTGTACTGTGTAACATAACAAACAAGTCTTCAGAAATGGATGCTGTGTTCAAATTATTTCCTAAAAGCTTATTTGTATGGATTGCCCAATGCACCAATCAACGTTTAGAAATTGCAGAAAAAAACATCTAAAAGAAATATTCAAAAGACATCGAGTGCAGAAATAATAATCGTGCTTGGTTGTTCTCTCATAATGAGTTACAATCGTTTACCAGCATATCACATGTATTGGTCCAACCGAAAATCTATAGGTAATGATGAAAAGTGTGATATCTAGGGATAGATGTCAGTTACTTCTGTCAAAATTGTACTTCAATAACCCCGAAAAACCAAAAGACGCTTCCAAGGAGTATTACATAGAAGAAGTATTATCCTGCCTAAAAAAAACTTTTTTGTCTGCCAGAAGTGACAGTACGTACCAATCAATTGACGAGACGACGACAAAATTCAAAGGAAGATCATCAATGAAACAATATGTTCCTCTAAAACCAATCAAACGAGGTATAAAACTTTGGACAAGATGTGATTCCAAAACGGGTATGTATACGTTACAAATATTTACTCCGGAAAAGAAAATTCCACTGAAGAAAGCACACTTGATGAAAGAGTTGTGGAGAAATTAACCAGATCAATTCGAAATACGAACATAGTTTTATGTTTTGACCGATTTTTCACTTCAATCCATCTTTTACATATGCTATCATATTCTGCCGTTGGAACGTGCATAAAGACTAGAAAAAATGTTCCAAAATTTGAAGCTAAACTGCAGAGAGTAGACAGTGAAATGATAGCATGTAAACAAGGTATAATTTGCACGCGTTGGCAAAACACTAGAGATTTCTTGGTAGTAAGCAACTGTCATAGTGGCATTATCGGTACTATAGAAAGAAAAGTAATAGATGGCAATAAAAAAGAAATTACTTGTCCCGATTCAATTATGTTCTATAATGAATTTATGGGAGGCGTCGATCACGTCGATCAAATGATATCACAGTATGATTCGGATGGAAAAATCTCCAAAGGTTTTCTGCAAGCTATTCATGACTGCAATATATAATGCATATATAATATACAATGAAACAAGATGTTCAAAACTGTCGTTTATAAACTTTATTATACCAGTAGCTGAAAATATGATAGCCATTGGCAAAACCCAGCTGGGCAAGAAGAAAATAATGAAGAGAGGACGTCCCTCAAATAGAACCAAATTCATGGATAATGTTGGGGATCATCTGCCGATTCCGGGAAATTCAAGAAAACGATGTGCTGGTTTCAAAAAAGAAAAGAGGACAAAGATCACTTGCCAAATGTACACAGTAGCGCTCTGCAATGATTTTTTTGCTAAGTATCATTCTTGATTACCTTGTATATATGCAATGAAAAAGAAATGTTGAATTACAATGATGTTTTTCTTTTTAGTGCAACATACCGCGTGTTGGCGTCAAGTGTGAATCCGCAAATATCTCGTTTGTTTATGAACTGAAATGGAACAGTATCTAAAGAAATTAGACTACAATGTTTATACTTCAATTGACCGATACGATTTTCGTTCTAGCTATTTTGGAAATGCCAAAACGTCATATAGCCTCTCGAAAATTACTCACTATCAGGAAACCAATTACCTACAATGAATACTGCGACTGAATTTGATATGAAAATAATTTTTTTCTTTGAAAAGCTTCTCATTTGCTGCTCAAAAGGAAATTAGAACTTTTCTGGGGTTCAATAACTTATCCATTGATGAAAAAAGCCGATTTGGATATACCCCAAACAATAGTCGTCACTTAAAACATGATGCAGTACCAACTGTAAATCTACCAGGAGCTTCCGAAAAGTTTCAGAACCCCGAACGGTCATTACGATAGGCTAAAAGAAATCAACGAGCACTAGTTAATGATATCTTACAAACATCAGCCAATGTGTCAAATGCTACTGAATCACAGGCTTCAATGAATAATCGTACTGTTGAAAAACCCACACCAACCATAGAAATGGATATTGTGGATGAATCAGAAGAATCGAGAGTTGAGTAAGTAAATATACGCATATTCTTAATCAGAAACTTGTTTTACAAATTACTGATAAAAGTTCAATTAATTCCAGTAAAAATGAAAGTAAGATTATTGAACTAGAGAAAAAAATTAAATTGTTAGAGAAGGGAAACAGCGAATTTTTGATAAAATAAAATGTGTTAGCTACTGTTTTTACAACAGGTCAAATAAGAAAATTAATGAATTCCGAGAGGATCGTTTTTTCCTTACGCAGTATCAGTCCTAAAGAATATAGATTCTCAAGAGCTAATAACTCCCGTTAGTGGCTATCAATAACGAAATGTGGGGCTATCCATAAATTACGTTAAACGTTCAAATGTGACGTCGTGTGACAAGGGCCAGAGTGGTCAAAAACTTTGTGACGTCACATATCGTCGTTTGCCGGTTCTTAATTAGCATTTTGTTTTGTCTATTATTTGAAATATTTCACTTTATGTTAAGTTTATTAAATATTTTATAATTTAATGGAAATAAAAAAAATTGAGCCTGCTGTTTTATTTTAATAACTTTTAATTATAAAGTTGGAAAATATGTGACGTCATATCAAGGGGGAGGGGGTTTCAAAAATGTAACCACCTGTACCAAGGACGGAGGAGCGGGTCAAAAAATTGTAAAATTTGTCTAACGTAATTTATGGATCAGGTTTATCAACTTTAGTCCAGTAATTCTAAAACGCGTCATAAGATTAATGAAAAACAAGGCCTCTGATTTTACCAATATAGAGCGTATCTGTATATTGTCATTTGATGAGATCTACTTATCAAACAGAATTGACATTGACAAAAAGTGTGAGCAGACAGTGGGACCTCATAAAACATGTCAGACTGTTACGATTCTAAGATTAATATCAAATTGGAACAACCAGTTTATTACGAATTCTATCAATCAATGACCAAAGAAATTGTTACGAAGGTTATTTCAGAATTATTTGCTGCTAGTTTTGTAGTCGTAGCAATTGTAGGTGACATAGGTATCGCAAACACAATATTCTGGTCGAAATTAGATGTGGGGTATAATAAAAATTGCTTTTTGAATTACCCATGTGATGACTTATTGAAGATTTTTGTATATGCTGGTGTACTGCATTTAATAAAACTAACACGAAATCATTTATTTGATAATGGATTTTTATAGAACACTGGTTGATTAATGTTGTACGACTAGCTGTTCAAGTCTTCTCCAATAGAGTACCAGTGGCTATAGCGTATGCTGGAAAAGCAATCTAATGTCCAAGAACAGTTGCTGGAAGGAAGCTGCTTTACTCGTTCCACTATTTAATGATTGGTTTGACTTACTAAGCTCTCGCTCCAAAATAGTTAGAAATTGTCCAGAATGAAACGCATTTGAAACAAATTTAAGTGACCAAAGCAATTTACTACATCAGATGTCACAATTAGTTATTTTGATGAGAGTTGACAAGCATAAAGATCATATTTCATTCCAGAAAGGAATATTGCTAACCATCAAAACCCTGTCGGAGATGTATGATTATTTGCATCATAAGGCATTCGGCGGCTATTTTTACAGAAATAGAAATACTGAAGAAGATGATCATTCCTCTTTGCTTGAGATTTTCAAATGGTACTACATTCACAGAAGATATTTGTCTAACACAGAAAATGCTTTCTGAATTAATAGACGATACAAAAGACACAGGCGAACTATCGTGTGATGTAGAGAAAATGATTAAATATGAATTTGTGGAATACTTGGATTATGAAATGCCAGATGGAGAAATATTGGATTCAATGGAGAATTTTGGAATTAAAGAAAGAATAAATGAAGAATCCCTAAAATACATTGCTGATTATGTTGCCTATAAATTCAAAAATAAATACACATTAGGAACTTCTACTTCAAAATTAGAAGACAAGAGAACACCTGATTGGTTGCAGATGATTTCGAAAGGTTCTCTTTTACATTCTAATTTAACAAAATGCATGCAAACTCTTTGTCCAAAGAAAAAAATATTTTTGAAAAACTGGCAACAACACAGTAATGATTAAAAAAAACACACCCATTTGAAGACATTTTATATCTCAGTAGAACTCGTAACTACATTAGGTTACGAGATCTAAATTGCCAAATTAGTTTCAAAAACTGTCAAAGAAAATTAAATATAAATTGTTAAAATATACTAATACAAAACAATAATAATAACATGTTTATATTACTATAAAAATTATTACATTGTATAACAAAATTTTATTCTCCAATTTCAAGATCCTTGTTTCTTTATTTTATTGACATATACACGCAATTTTGCTTGTGTATTTGTGAATCGCGGTTTAGATAAGGATCTTAAGATGAATTTTACAACCCTTCTTTCCATATATAGTTAATTAAGTACCTTACTACGTGACTCCATCCAAAACGAAAGGTTTCAAAGCTTACCCAGATTCTATGTCATCGGAAAACCAATTCCTATCAAAATGAATTGAAGATATATACCAACGGTGGGCAAATGCGGCTCTCGGAGCCGCATGCGGCTCTTTGTTGGGCTAAATGCGGCTCTCATTGAATATTTAAATCCGTTATAAAATATATAACCATATTAATTTGAAATTAAATTCGAATTCTGTATTTAAGTATTACTATTATTTGGCTCTTTATAACATACGAAAAACCGGACTGCGGCTCTCATTGTCCTAGTATGTGCCCACCCCTGATATATACCTAAAGATATATATAAAGTTTCCCCTAATATTTTAAAATTCATCTATTGGTTGGTTTCATGTGAGTACTAGTTCTGGCGTACTTATTGTATCGATTTTCACAACAGCAACAAAGAACGCGAAGGGACGCCACTCAAATTCAAAGACCGGTCAACGTCCAGTACCGGACACTTGTAATTTCTCAAATTGTATAACGGATGGCGCTAATAGAATTACTACGTTCGTGAAACGACATTGACAAGAGTATATGACCCGCGGGCAAGAGAGGTGTCACTTTGCCTTTACGTTCAGTGCAGTCTTTTGTTCTTGACGTGACGCTTACTCCTTAAACAAGTAAAATTTAGTGAGTGAATAGTATTACAAAAAGACGAGATAGAAATTTTGTTTGAACTAGTATGTACTTAGAAATTATTCTAATTAATTTAAGACAAATAATAATTAATTAAATATAATAAATTAATAAATAAATAAATAAATAAATATATATATATATATATATATATATATATATATATGTATATATATATATATATATATATATATATATTAGACTGTATCAGAAAAATCGACTATTTTTTTTTTCGAAAGGCACCCTGCAAATATTGTTCAGGATGTCGAAACAATGGGTCTGTGAAAATATCAGCTCTTAATTTTAATATCTACAGGTGCCTCATCGCGATTTTCTATTTCCCATTTGATTAACATGGGAAAAAGTTTCTCTTGCACTTTGGAATTTTATAGCTCACGTTGAGAACAATATTTCGAAATGACTAAACTTCATTCTTATACAAAATTTAACGCTCTACAAAAAAGATCTCTTACAATTTTTTGATATATTTATTTCTTCAAAATTTATTCAACTTTGATGGTAAATTTTTAAATTTTTCCAGTTTTTTGACACAAGCATCAACTTTTTGGGAAAATTTTATAGAACATTTCTGTAGAGCATTTTATTCTCTATAACTTACCTTTATGAAAGTTTTCGATATTTCTTACAGGTCGTAAGTTATTTGCAATGAACTGATTTTTTTTATTCTAGAAATTTCTAGTAATATTTTCGCATTCAATACTGTGAGTCAAATAACCTTCGACCTGTAAAAAATATCAACAAATTTTATAAAGATAAGTTATAGAGAATAAAATGCCCTACAAAAATGTTCTATAAAATTTTCCATAAAGTTGATGATTACGTCAAAAAATTGGAAAAATGTAAAAATTTACCATTAAACTTGAATAAATTTTGAAGGACTAAATATATCAAAAAATTATAAGAGACCTTTTTTGTAGAGCGGTAAATTTTGTATGAGACTGTATTTTAGTCATTTGGAAATATTGTTTCGAATATGAGCTATAAAATTCCAAAGTGTAGGAGAATCTTTTTCCCATGTTAATCAAATGGGAAATAGAAAATCGCGATGAGGCACCTGTAAATATTAAAATTAAGAGCTGATATTTTCACAGGCCCATTGTTTCGATATCCTGAACAATATTTGCAGGGTGCCTTTCGAAAAAAAAAATAGTCGATTTTTCTGATACAGTCTAATATATATATATATATATATATATATATATATATATTCAAAAGGCACCCTGCAAATATTGTTCAGGATGTAGAAACAATGGGCCTGTGAAAATATCAGCTCTTAATTTTAATATCTACAGGTGCCTCATCGCGATTTTCTATTTCCCATTTGATTAACATGGGAAAAAGATTCTCTTGCACTTTGGAATTTTATAGCTCACGTTGAGAACAATATTCTTTGGTTATGATGAAATTATATATATATTATTCCGTGTCTTACAGTTTCGGACACAAAATTGTCCTCCAGTACCAGCCACTGTTTAAGTAAATTTTTAACGAGTTTCATTTGTTTTTATGTACATAAAGATGTCTGGTAATGAAAACAAGGGTAAAAAAAGGAATATTAAGGGTACTTGGGACCATGCGAATATGAAAATAGCAGTGCAAAAAGTATTGGATAAGAAAATAAGTGTACATCAAGCAGCCGATCGCTATTAGGTACAAAGAACCACATTAAATGATAGTTATCGCCATTAAAAATAAAAAGGAGATATCTCTTAAGCCTGTTTTGGGTCGCTTCCTCAATAATTTTTCACCAGAACATGAAGAAATATTGGCTGATCATATTAACGATTTAGCCAATCGGCTAATATCTTTAAATAGAGAAGAATTTCTTCACCTTGCTTTTCAACTTGCCGAGAAGTTGCAATTACCCCATAAATTCAATAAAACCAAAGAGATTTATGGAAAGACTTATTATTATTGTTTCATGCAAAGATACAGCGACTTGTTATTGCGAACTGCCACATCAACTAGTCTAATGAGAGCAGTTGGATTTCATAGGCCACAGGTAGAGCGGTTCTTCACAGGTCTTGAGAGTTTTATGCAAAAGTTTAATTTTACTGCCTATAAAATATGGAATCGTGATGAAACTGGCGTAAGCATTGTGTAGAAACACGCAAAAGTTTTAGCTACTGTGCTGTTTGCTATGAGCACAGGGAGGACAGTTCGTACCACCGTTCTTTGTTTTCCTACGACAACGAATGAATGAGAGACTGATGATCAATGCTCCTCTTGAGAGTGTTGCTGAAGCTCAACCAAATGGCTAGATGAATGCAAGCTGATTTTAAAATGCATGGGTCACTTGACAAAATATTAGAAGCATACTGAACCCAACTGTTGATCCTTGATCGTCATGCCAGTCATAAAGATTTGAATGTTATTGAGTTTGTCAGGCAACAACACATTCACATGTTAAGCACTCCTCCCCATACAACTCACAAGTTACAGCTGCTTGATTGAAGCCTTGATGAAGCGTTTTAAAACTGCTTACAATGATGCATGCGACTTAGGGATGAGGGCAAACCCTGGTGTAAGGATTAGTGAATACGACATTGCAGGGCTTGTCGCTTCATCTTTTAATCGTGTTTCCCGAATAGAAATTGATGTCAATGGCTTTCGCTGCACTGGTATTCACCCTTTTGATAGAAATATCTTCAAAACCAAAGCAGTCCATCTACTCAGGAAGTGACGACTTGTCCTTTATGCCTCGAATCTAACGACGAAGATTGGATACAATGTGGAAACTGCAAAGCTTGGGCCCACAAAGCTTGTGCGAATATATCCGACATGTCCGACTAATATATTTGTGATTATTGTCGAGTATAACTACTCATTTTCGCACTGCCGGTACTGGACGCCAATTTTCTATGAGTATGTTTTTTATTGCTTTCAAATTTAATATAAAGTAATTATTTTCACAATATTTTCATTTTTTTTTAATTTGCAGCTCAAGGGTTCCTTTACAGATATAACGAGGTATTTTACTAGAACTTCAAAGCGTTTTTTATTTATTGAAATAAAACCTTAAGGCGTCGGTACTGTAAGACTCCCCTATTTGGGTTAGGATTGATGGTAAAACTCAAAGAGGAGCTCACTGGAACCTTGATAGTGACTGATCAAGGTTTGGTGCAAAAATAAGAGAATTGAATTCAGTATGCACTAACTAGAGTTAAAAAGTGTCGAATGCAGTTTATTTTCTCATGCGAACCGCTGATCCAAAGGCAAAATCTGAAAGATAACAATCCAATAAGATCGGCCATGCATGGACTTGAACAACAGAACTGGTGCTACAGATCAGAGTAATCTAGATACCAAGAGTTACTCCAGCCTAACAAAACCATAACTGGGGAACTTTAACAACAACAATTAATGCAATGGGGCGAGTATTGAAGCTCAAATGTCCTCGATATAAAAAAACAAAGTGATCTTTTAGCATGACAACGCTCGTCTACATGCTATAACATCGTCCAGAATACTATGGAATCGCATCAATAGAATGTCCTAGTTGTCCAACCCTATTCCTGGTATTCACCAGATATTGATCCTTCCAATTATCACTTTACTTCTGATGTAGAAGCCAAAAAAATTTTCGATTCCTGGATCGACTCAAAAGTAGAGTATTTTTTTAAGACTTTATCAGACTTTGGTCTGAGAAATATGCAGAAGTTAATGCCAATTGCAAACTACATTGCGTAATTGGCGAGTTAAGTATGAATATTAGGTTCAATGTCTGTCAGCATTGCAAACTATTTTTAGGTGCTCCTACATGGAAGATTGCAGTGAAGAGGTTTGAAATAATCTGGGCTTCATGTCTTCGCATCTAGCCATGTAGCTAGTGCTGATACTATTTATAGCGCTTTATATTGTCATACAGGAATAGCTTATTGTTTATTTAGCATACTTTGAAATCATCAAACTGTATTTCAGTAGGGATATACCAAATCATCGTTATGTTACTGCAGCTATATATGATAGTAGGTTTATGTCTTGGTTAAATCAAAAGAATGGTATAAACGATCCACAGACAGTCTTATGTCAACGTTATCTATTTTAGATACTGTAGGTTTCAATTAATTCGATTAAAGACTGTAACTATTTAAAAGGCTAATTTGATTTTCGTTTAAGTATCTCATAAAAACAAACTCAACTGTTAATTACAAAGAGAACACGCATTTGTCTCTGTGAGACGTATTTGACTGTTTTTATGATTTGTAAAAAATGTGATGTGGCGGAATTGTTGATTGTTTGGTCATGACGAACCAAAAAAATGAGGAAAAGAAAGCGAATTTTTTGTCAAAAGTACAACAAAGGAGTCTCGACTGGGTTACCAAGAACAAAATACCAGACGACAGAGAAAAAATCAGTTATGGGAGCAGGAAGGCTCTATCCGAATCATGGCTTCCAAGTTTGGAGAAATCTGCAAAATAAAGAAAGAAAAGACAGATCCCATGATGGTCTTGTGAAACGGTTATTGTGCAATGAATTTCGAGACACAATGGCAACACAATATGGTTTACACAATTAGTTGTGGATTGTTTATCGGCAAAAACGTTGGATTTTTTAGATACTAGTCCAGACCGTCTTGGTATAGAGGAAGATGCCACAGTGGAAGTTAATTGTCCATTATCTTTGGACAATGGACAATTAACTTCCTGTATTTAAAACATATAATTATGACAAATCATCATTATATGTTTTAAATACAGGCAGAATTTCACATAACAAACAAACAAACAAAAGTGTTATTTTGTTGGTTGGAGTCCTGAGGAGATATTTATAGACCAAAGTATAAAAGATTATTTATATTAAAAAAACAGGTTGAAAAATCGACTTAAGGATTTTTATATGAATCATTTAATTCAAGAAATGGTAAATCCAATATTAAAAAATCAATTCAAACAAGTACAAAACAGAAACGGGAACAAAACATTTAATTGGATTTTTGAACTTTGTTGATGAAATTTTTAATTTATTATTAAATAATAACAAGAGTATTATTTTCTTTCCGAGATAACACCGATAACACTGGTCTGCGACGTTTCTGAGGTCATAGTTGTGTTAGGTGACTTACTACCATTTTTGCATGCTAAATTCAGAACAATGTGCAGTTTTGCTCGATTAAGTTTTCATTCCATCGCAAAAAATAGCATTTATTTCGCAATTACTGGCGACGCCGCGTAAACAGAATGCTATGAGTAATTGTTTTTATTCTCTCGGTGGACACAAAGTGGGTTCAGTCGTTCTTAAGTTATCCGAGCGGTAGTACGTGTATTTGCATTTGAGTACGAGCGATAGTATTTTCATAATGAACGGAAAAATATGTAAAAATGACCCAGACAGGTTTTGTTATATATGTGGACAATTCACTTTACGTATTATAGTCTTAAATCAAACATCACGAGTTTTGTGAAAACAATGTAGCTAGCCTACTTTGGAATGAAACTCGGTGATCAAGACAAGTCATTCGCACCTCACGTATGCTGCAAAACATGCATAGAAAGTTTGCGACGCTGGAGCACCAAGAAACAAAGAAGCCTACCTCTTGGCATACCGATGATTTGGCGGGAACGGAAAGATCGTACTACTGATTCTTATTTTTGTATGACTAATATACGAGGGTAAGAGTTATTAAAATTTCCATTATTTTGATAAATAAATAGTCTTAAAGTTCACTTTCTAGGAATTAACAGAAACAATCGCCAACATGTTAAGCATCCCGACGTGCCATCTGCATTAAGGCCTGTTAATCACGGTCCAGAAGTTGAAATTCCAGAATCACCAAATACATACACAGACTTATCTTCAGAATCTGATGATGAGCAGGCACATAATGAATTTGCTCTTCAGGGCACTGCTGGAATAAATGAACCGAAACCTTTAACGTAAAGTGAATTAAATCATTTGATGAGAGACTTATATCTGCCTAAGCAGTCTGCACAATTGTTAGGATCTCGTCTTCGTGAAAATAATTTACTAGCTCCGGGAACAACATTCTACTGGTATCGTGACCGAGAGACTGTTTCGATTTTTTTTTGAAAAAGATAAAAATACAGCACTAGTTTACTGCAAAAATATTAAGGGTCTAATTGAGAGTTTAGGCTGAATATATGATTCTAGCGAATGGAGGTTGTTTATCGATTCATCCAGCAAAAGCTTAAAGGCAGTACTCTTGTTTAATAATAACATGGTTTCTTCTGTTACAGAAGGTCATTCAGTACAAATGACTGAAAGTTATGATAATATGGAACGATTACTAACCGCTCTGAAATATCGAGACCACAACTGGAAAATATGTGGAGATCTAAAGGTATGTAATCCGTACGTAATCTTAAAGGATATTTCACTCTAAAAATTACATCAGGTTCTTTATGTGGCTGCACCCTCACGAAATTTTAAATTATTTTGTTATCTTCAGGGTGTATCTTTATTCCTTGTCTTACAAGGCGGCTATACTAAACACTATTGCTTTAGGTGTCTATGGGACAGCCGAGCCGATAAAGAACACTATATAAAACGTTAGTGGAAAGTAAGGCCTGGTTTACAACCTGGCTCAAATAACGTTCTAGCACACGCTTTAGTGGACCCAAAGAAAGTACTGCTGCCCCCGCTACATATCAAATTAGAGCTTATGAAAAATTATGTGAAGGCTATTGTCAAAGAAGGTCGTGCTTTTAGTTTTCTTCGTCGAAAATTTCCAAACATGAGTGACATCAAACTGAAATCTGGAATTTTTGATGGTCCTCAAGTCCGAGAACTGATGAAGGACCAGGAATTTGACCAAAATATGGAAGACAATGAAAAAAATGCATGGTTAGCATTTAAATCCGTTGTGCAAAAGTTTTTGGGAAATTACCGCAGTCAAGACTATCAACAAGTTATCGAAGGCCTATTACAAAGTTTTCAGTCTTTTTGTGCACGTATGTCTGTGAAAATGCATTTCTTAAGTTCGCATTTGGATTATTTCCCACAAAATTGTGGGGATTTTAGCGAAAAACGAGGCGAACGCTTTCACCAGGACATTCGTGAAATGGAAGAGAGGTATAAGGGCCGGTGGGACGTAAACATGCTGGCAGACTACAGCTGGTGCCTAAAAAGAGATGTTCGAGACGTTAAGCACATAAGAAAATCTTTGAAAAAGCCTTTCCTGTCACAATAATTTTTTGTATAGCAGTGTAATATCATTATAGCCTCACTTTAAATAAATACATTTGTAATTTGTGTTTGCTAAATTAAATTTGTACGAAATATTTAGTGTCATATAGTTCGGATTCTAATTTTTTCAAACTATACGTATAGCAAAAAAAATTTTTCTGATATAAAAAAATGAGTTACATTTTTGAAATCAGCACAGAGCATTTAACCAAAATCAGTTACAAAAAGTTCGACCTCAGACAAAAAAAAAATAACACGCAGACCATTGTAATAGATCGACGTTGGCAGTTTTGAAACAAGTGCCTTATACCTCGGTGACCATATTACCTTTAACGAAATACAGGACAAGCCGAAATAGACTGACCTTAAAAGTTTCAAGGTCAAACAAAAAGTTATTACATAAATTCAAAACACAAAATTTTAATGAATAATGGACAACTTGTATTAAACACTTTATGTGTACAGGTGGCCCATTTTCGATGTTTTTTCCGGGTATCTCCTATAAGGAGAGGTCGTACAGAATAATGGTTAGTGCATTCCTGTCTACTTTTTCGAGACGAGTCAGCAGGTGAAATTAGATTTTTGCTATGTTCTGTTGTCTTCGAGTTATTTCCGGTTTTTCATTTTTTCGCGAGTTCAAAAATGCCTCATATCTCGTAGACTATTGAAAAAGGTCATTTTATTTTCATTGTTTTCAATGTAGTTTTTAAAGCTGATTCTATTTAGCTAATTATATTTTCTCTAGTTTTCACCGTTTTTGAGTTATACAGTCGGACCCGCTTAAATGCAACTTGACGGGACACGAGATTTCGTTGCATTTATCAGAGTTTCTCATTTATGCGGGGCCCGCTTAAATGCAACAATTTTGCTTTTATGCGGGGACCCTCTTAGAGGCAATAATTTTGCAATTAAACTCGGTTCGCGTGAATCAAGATATATACTACATATGCACATTAAAACTATATTTTAGAAAAATAAACAAAAACAAACAAATAAATCAGTTGTACAGATTAATGGAAAACAATGTATTTTAATATTACTATTTTTTTTTAAATCAGAAATTTCCTTTTGAATGGAACTTTTATTTTGTGATAATATTTGGTTCTCTATTTCTTCAATTGGATCCGTTGTCAAATTATAATTTTCAAAATACATCCTAATATCCGTTTATAAAAACACCTTATAAAGTCGAACGTTAATTGTATAATGTGTTTATATTTAAAGTAAATTTGCTGACTTTTGTCTCGAGATTTCATCGTTAAGAATTAATCTTTTAATAAACAATTACTTTGTAAACGTAAGTAGTAAAAAAAAAGTTTTTTTTGCAAACAAATTGCATTTATATGGGTATTTTTAGATGACTTAGGTGTACAATTATGCGGTTTTTGCTCCTAAGCGGGTTACAATTAAGCGGGCAAAAATACATGGCGTCTATAGGGAAAAATAATGGGACACGAAGGTGCGGAACGTTTAAGCGGGTTTTGCATTTATGCGGGTTGCATTTAAGTGGGTCCGACTGTAACACAAACTTATGTTTTTTTTAATGGAACATATATTTAATCTATTGCTCATTAAATTGCTTTGTTTCTCTGAGTTCAAATATATATGATTTGCTATAGTTGTTTAAAAAAATGTGATAGTTATTTGAAAAATTTTGATTTTGAAGGGAAAATTCCGAAAATCATATTCGAACAGACTTTGGAGTGCTATAAAACAATTGTTTTTTTAGCTTGTCAACGAACTGTTATTTTGGTTGCTATTTATTTATTCTTTTGTTTTCTTATTTTGCAATAGGTAAAATTTGTTTTATATATGGCACTCTAAAGTCTTTTCAAATATAATTTTTATGATCACTACATGCAAAATCGAAATTTTCAAACTAACTCCGGCATTTTTGATAATAACTACATTAAACTATATATATTTGGAATCAGAAAAAAATAATCAAAACGGTGAAAGCTAGAGAAAATATAATTAGCCAAATGAAATGAGCTTTAAAAACTGCACAAAAAACAGTAGAAAAAGTGTTGACTTTATTTCAAAGGTCTACGAGATATAAGGCATCTTCGAAATCTCGAAAAACGAAAAACAGGAAATAACTCGAAAACAAAAGAACGTAGCAAAAATCTAATTTCATCATCTGATTAGTCTCGAAAAAGTAGGACAGGAATGTACTATCCATTATTTTGTAAGAGCTATCTCTGTAGGAGATACCCTGCAAAACCATCGAAAATGGTCCACCCTCTACAAAAAGTACCACGGAGAGATTAGTCGGTAAAGTAGGGTTCAACGGTTAGTATTAGAAAAATATTTTTACTTTGTACGTTATACATAAATAAACCTAATGGCCCCTTTATACTCTAGCGACGTAACGAAAAGTTGACCGAAGAACGAAAGTGTAAAGGTTTTCCTCGCTCCGCTTCGTGCTAGGCTAATTTCTTTTGGAAGTGGTTTTTTGTTCCGAATTAACGGAAAACGGGGTACCAGTCACTCATTCTCGGTACCGTGAAGTAACACGAGAATGTGGATGTCAGTCCTCTCCCCGTACAACTTCAGCGAGGATCCTCGACGAAGGTACTTCTCGAGAGTGTAAGAGGCCATAAAACGACTTGAGAAAATCGGAAAATTAGCTGAAATTTACATTTATTAAAAATAGAGTACAATACAGAACAAAAAAATTAAAAAGAGTGCATTTTCTGTTAGAAAAATTATACAGTACAACACTTTGAAATACAGTACTGTACTGTATAATAGAGTACGTATGGTCACCGTACTTATATTTTTTTATCTATGCACTACAATTCTGACATAGTTTAGCTATACAGTCAGATATCTGTCTCATTTCGAACTTTTCAGTTTCTCTCTTAGCTAAGTTACAAATTTCTGTGAGATCGCCCTTAAATGGTTACATAATATCAAATATACAGGTAGTAGATTAGGGCGATGCTTGTATAAACTAAATGAATGCGATTGTGAAGTCACTTATAAAAAGGATCTATCAACACCACTGCGGGCGCATTAAGCAGGATAAGGGAAGTGAGTTTGAATGAAGAAAATGACAATTTTCGGAAGTTTGGAAGTTGAACTAGAATCAATACTAAATAAAGAATTAACACCTGAACAACAAAAGATTTATAAGAACTAGAAAATGACAGCGTCAATGATAACGAAATCATACACACAAGCTAAGAAAATAAATTGCTGAAGCGAAAATCATAGAAAAACTCTTAAACATTAGGTTGTAAACTATGAAACGGGCGATTTTTATTTAGTCTGTGTTCAGCTGCCACTCAGAGAGATACATTGTAACGTGCGCTCGATATTTTCATTTATAAAGTTTAAAGGTATTCTTCTTACACATTTTGTAAAAAAAATTCGTGGTTGTATCCCATTTGTATCTCATTTTTGTCCTAAACCAGATGGAAACAAAACGTGATTTACATCTACTCTTCTTGTAAGAGTTTAAATTAAAACATACCGCAGCTTAAGCTTCAAGAAATGTTAATCAGGCATTCAGAGATGGATCCAACAATGAAAAAAATGCTCGATATTTTTTCCAAAAATTTCGTTCTGGCAATTCGAGTATCGTCAATGAGCCTCGAGGAAGACCAGCAGACCATATTGATAACGAGAAATTAAGGACAACTGTGGAATCGGATTCACATACAACTAGTCGAACACTTGAGTCTAAACTAGGAACTAGTCATACAGCTGTGTTAAAGCATTTGCTTGCATTAAATAAAGTCAAAACATTGGACTCATATGTGCCGCACGAATTGACGCAAGTGCAGATGATGATGCAAAAGCAAGTGCGCATCTTTGTTGCTTCGCAATACACGATTGCCATTTTTACACCAAATCATCACTTGTAATGAAAAGTGGATTTTGTATGATAATCGAAAACGATCAAACAAATGGGTAGATAAGAATACAACCCCAGGACACACACCGAAACCGCAATTTCATCATAAAAAACTTATGGTCAACATACGGTGTAAATGCCTAAGGAGTGATCCATTATTCCTTTCTACAACCAGGCGAATCTATAACAGCGATGTCGTATTGTCGTGAAATTGAAGTCATGCTTGAGAAACTTATGAAAAAACAACCAGCACGACCACATAAAGCTTCAATTACTGTTGACAAATTAACTTCTCTACAAAATGAAATTTTACCACATTCTCGTAATTGTGAATTATTTTTAAGAGAAAAGAAATACAATAACCAAAATGATATTATAAAAGTCTTTGAATTGTTTATTAACTCTAAAACTTCAGATTTTTTTCAAAAAGGCATATATGATTTGCCCAAACGATGGCAAAAAGTCTTAAATGTCAATCGAAGTTATTTCAATTGAATATAATAAATAATGTGAAAAATTGCGCTTTTCGTTTATTCTTTTCCTTCAACGCCCGTTTCATAGTTTCCAACTTAATACACCCAAACCAAATCATAATACATTGCTGGAGACCGTTAGACACCTCTAACCACTAATTTTCTATTTTTATATTACATTTATTATATTTTATTAGTTTACTTTTAATCTGTAATCTATTAGTAGTATTTTTTCATTTATTTAATTTTATTATACAGTGTGTCCCAGGATCGAGTTGACAAGAGGAAAAAAATCTTAATTTTTAATTTTACCAAAATAGTAGATTATGTTATTAGGCGTAAAACTGGAACTCTGTGTGCTGAAGCTGACTGTGAAGCACACAAAGACAGTTTTGCGCCGAATGACATATACTAGTTTATCTTCAAACGTCTTAATTTAACAAATTTTAATATTGAAAAGTTTTTAAAAATTAAACTTTCAACTTATCACAATATCTTGGCAGTACTGCTTCCATGGCGATGCAAGAAAACAAAATTCAAACAACGAAAAAAATTAAACGCCAGTGACAGATTTTGTCATATTGTCTGCCTAAGCTTATAAAAAAAGAAAAAAGCGCCCATGCACACAAAATGCTATTTTTACCTTGTCATTTGAGTCACAAAAGCTGTCACTTTTGTGACGTTTGAAGATAAAAGTATTTTTATACTAATCTTTAATGTATTATTTCAGCATCAATATGTAAGAGATGATTAACAAGGAGCTGTTAGAGTTGGCATATATATTTTTAGGTGGGACTCCAACTCAAGGAATAAAATTTAAAGCTCCAGGCGCAAACCATCATGCACGTTGATTTGCTAAAGCTTTGTATTCTTTGAAAATGTTTATGTTCCAATCTCAATTTCACTTGAAATCAACAGAATCGAATGGATTGCGGCATATTCGTTTGTTTGTGGCTCAATTTTATATCACAGCATTGTTTGATGCTCCTCTGGCAATAAAAGCACCATACAACGATTTGCTATTTGTACAGAAGTTAATAAAATACAAAAACATACATAAAAAGATTTCGAGCGATGCAATCCTTAAATTTTCGAACCATTTATGGTATTTATCAGAGGATCTCGCTGCCTTAGCTCTCTTTGATGACAATGTATCGAATGAAGATAAGAGAAAAATGGCTCTTGCTATTCGAAATAACGAAAGCTCTTCTAAAAATCCAAGAAGATTCATAACAAAAAGTCTCGATGACATTTCAACAAAAATTATTAGTGACATCGTCAATAAAAGTTCTGTAGTATTATTTGAAAAATTTGAGTTATCTTATGATCTCTTAGATAAGGATCCAGAAGTTTGGAGATTAAATGAAAACTACATAAGCTGCGAGAAAGTATTAAGTGAACTGAATGTGATTAATGATGTTGCTGAAAGAGGAGTGGCATTGATTCAAGAATATAATAACTGCTTAACAAAAAATGAAGAACAGAAACAATATTTGTTACGTATTGTTGAAGATCATAGACAGAAAATTTCCAGTTGCACTAGAAGTGCCCTTTTCAGCAGCTTATACAGCGACATAAAAATAATTGTAAATTATTAAAACTACTTGACTGATACTTGAACAAGTATTTCAAACAATTTATTTGGACTATAATTAAATAAAGCATTTTATTGTTATTCACCATTAACAGAGATTTAATATGATTCTAATTACAATACAGATTTACAGAAGTAAGCCATATTTATTACATCAAAATTTGACATAAATACTGGTACTACATAAGCTGTGCATAATTTTAGACGTCACGTAAATAATCAAGTTACCTAAATAGTTTTAAAAAAGTTTCCTAAATATTTGAAACTTACAAAACCAGTACTAGCTGAAGATCTACTGGTTTAAAAAATTTTACTGCCATCAGATTGCAGTGAATCCGACGATATCCTGTTTTTTGGTTCGACATTTTCACGCAGATATATTAAATTAGTTTTTCTATTTTGCGTCAATAACAGCGCTATTATTAAACTCGCTCATTTCGATACTAGTGCTGAAAAGTAAAATGTAGGAATTTTTTTTCCACTAGGTTGGTAAAATTTTCATTGATTTTGACAACTGTCAAAAATCATAAAAACAAGATACTTAGTATACCGTTTTTCGTACTGATCTTTGGATTTATCGGGTAGTAAATTGCTTCCTGCATTTTCAGCAATTTCCCTTATTTCAGGTGGAGTGCGGGAAAATTCTTCACTCATTGTTAAACAAGCCATTTGGCGAAAAAAAAAATTGACTAAGAGTGAAAAATAAAACAACTGAAGTTTCCTAGCTGAATGTTCAATTGCTTTTTCTTAGTAACACCAACTCCCACCAATTTCCCTAAATATCAAATCTCGCAATTTTTTTGTAAAAAAGGGCACAAATCAGGCAAAATAGAAAAAATTGTATAAAAAACTCGTGTCAGAAGTCGTATATTGCACTCGTCCTTGCAACAATTACAAAAAAGCTGCCAAGTAATCCTATCAACAAAAAGTCAATGGCAGAGGCATTATAACAACAAAATAATATCCCAATGTCACCGCTGTCAGAAATGGGGTCATTCAACAAACAACTGCAATGGCGAAATAACATGCCTGAAATGTGCTGATAACCATTGGACAAAGGAATGCAAGAACAATGGTAACACTCCCAAGTGCGCCAATTGTGATAGCGACCATATTGCAAATAATATTAACTGTCCCGTCTACCTGGAAAGGATCACACAGGGAAAACCCAGCACAAACAAGAAGGAACTTGGACAAAGAAGCAATAAAACCGGCACAAAATACATACCGGCACCAATACCAGCCGAAAACGCCTAAAGCACCAGAAAATACAAAAATACTTCCGACATAAAAGAAGCAGACACCGACAACGTCGTAAACGAAGGTAATAAATTTAATAGTCTCAAAAGCGCATTCGAAGAACTAAACAGTCTAATAAACATTGACAAAATGTTACAGCTGGTCGAAAATTTAAACAGTCAATTAAAAAATTGCAACAACAAAACTGAAAAATTTCATAACTTTATTATAAATCTTAATTAACTTGATGGATAAACTCAATATCGCACAATGGAACGCAAACGGGTTGAAAAACACATTCGATCAGCTGTATCATTTTATCAACACAAAAAATATACACATAATGGCAATTTGTGAAACAAACCTAACTTCGAAAGATAAATTCTATATCCCAGGCTTTAGTTGCTATAGAAAAGATAGAACAAACGCTGAACAAGCTTCAGGGGGGGTACTAATAATGATCGAAACGGATATCCCGCATACTAAAATTGAACATCACACCTCAGGTATTGAAAGCATTGCACTCCAAATCAATGATTTATGTATCAGTTCAATATATAACAAACCGTCA